>JAXCGZ010002059.1:102500-110000 GCA_037179515.1 Halocaridina rubra | reverse complement strand
ATATATATATATATATATATATATATATATATATATATATATATAAATATATTTATATATATATATATATATATATATATATATATATATATATATATATATATATATATATATATATATATATATATATATATATATATATATATATATATATATATATATATATATATATATATATATATATATATATATATATATATATATATATATATATATATATATATATATATATATATATATATATATATATATATATATATATATATATATATATATATATATATATATATATATATATATATATATATATATATATATATATATATATATATATATATATATATGTGTGTGTGTGTGTGTGTGTGTGTGTGTGTGTGTGTGTGTGTGTGTGTGTGTGTGTGTGTGTGTGTGTGTGTGATTACCTAATTGATTACCTAATTGTGTTTACGGGAAAGAGCCCAAAGCTCGTATCTTCCCGTCTCCTCATCGGTTCCATTTTAGACTTAGTGATACTTATCATACCTGTCCTTAAAACTATGGATTGAGATAGCATTAACTACCTCCTCGCTTAGCCAATTCCAATTATCAACTATCCTTACACTGAAAAAGTATTTCCTTACATCCTGCAAAGAAGTTTTCTTACGAAGCTTCAAACTATGACCTCTAGTTCTGTGTGTGTGATTACCTAATTGTGATAACCTAATTGTGTTTACGGGAAAGACCCCAAAGCTCGTATCTTCCCGTCTCCTCATCGGTTCCATTTTAGACTTAGTGATACTTATCATACCTGTCCTTAAAACTATGGATTGAGATACCATTAACTACCTCCTTGCTTAGCCAATTCCAATTATCAACTACTCTTACACTGAAAAAGTATTTCCTTACATCCTGCAAAGAAGTTTTCTTACGAAGCTTCAAACTATGACCTCTAGTTCTAGAGCCAGCCATATCAAAATATCGATCCCTATCCACTCTATCATAACCATGAAGGAATTTAAAGACTGTCACCATATCCCCCCTCACTCTTCTAGCTTCGAGTGATGGAAAGTCTAATTCCCTCAGCCTCTCATCATAACTGAGATTGCGTATTTCTGGCACCAGTTTCGTGGCATGTCTTTGAACTTTTTCAAGCTTAGCTATGTGCTTTTTCAAGTGCGGATTCCAAAAGGGGGCTGCATATTCGAGTTTTGGCCTCACATAGGTTACATAAATATTTCTGAACATTTCCTTGTCCATGTGCCTGAAGGCTACCCTTACATTTGATAAGAATGTATATGCTGCCCTTACTATGCCATTTATATGTATTTCTGGAGACAAATCTGCCAGTATGTTTACTCCTAGATCTCTCTCATTTTCTGTCTCTTGAAGTTGTACTCCAGCCATCGAGTAGTCAAGCTTGGGCCTTCTTGCACTTGTACCCATTCTCATTACCTTACATTTTGAAGTATTGAATTTCATTAGCCACTTTTCTGACCACTCATGCAGATTATTTAGATCCTCCTGAAGTTCTCTACCATTGTTCTCGTTTTTTTACTTTCTTCACAATCTTTGCATCATCTGCAAACATATTCATGAATGAATTTACAGACTCTGGTAGGTCATTTACATATACAAGGAACAAAAGTGGCCCTAAAACTGAACCCTGTGGAACTCCACTACTAACTCTTCTCCATTCAGACACTGAGTGTCTTACTCTAACCCTCTGTTCCCTTCCTTCTAAGTAAGTTTTTATCCATTCCAAAACATTTCCACCTATTGTAGCCATTGATTGCAGCTTCCTAATAAGTCACCCATGTGGAACAGTGTCAAACGCTTTCTGGAAGTCTAGGAATATGCAATCTGCCCAGCCCTCTCTTTCCTGTAAGATTTGGCTTACCTCATCATAAAATTCTAATAAGTTTGTTACTGTTGATCTACCTTCTCTGAAGCCATGTTGCTTCACTGACAAAAAGTTGAAGGATTCCAAGTGAAGAGAGATATGTTTCCTTAGTAGTTTCTCCATAACTTTGCAAACTATGCTGGTCAAGGAAACTGGTCTATAGTTCAGAGCCGTATCCCTCCTTCCCTTTTTGAAGATAGGTATCACATTTGCTTGTTTCCAGCATCTTGGAATCCCCCCCGACTCCAGTGACTCCTTAAATATGATACTTAGTGCCACTGATATTGTGTTTGCGCATTTTTTAAGCACATGAGGGGATATGTCATCAGGACCTGTAGCTTTATGAACATCTAAATCCATCAGCGCTTTGCATACCTCTGTGGCTGTAAGGTTGATGTTCTCTAATACCGGCCCTTGAGCTTCTATCACTGCAATCTGAGGGGGTGGGATATTTTCTACTGTAAATACTGACTGAAACTCCTTGTTCAATTCTTTGCAGATCTCTTCATCCGTCTCAGTGATGCTTCCATCCGCTCTCTTTAGCCTTAAAACCTGTTCTTTTACCTTCAGTTTTCCTCTGATAAAGCTGTGGAAAAGCTTGGGATTTTCTTTAGCCTTCCTGGTGATGTCCCTCTCATAGTCTCTCTCTGCCTCTCTCCTTTTACTTAGGTAGTCATTTCTTGCTCTTTTGTAGGTTTGCCAGGCATTTATGTTTTTTCTCCTCCTATACCTTTTCCAGCATTTGTCTCTCCACTCTGTGACAGAGTGTTTCGCTCAAAGTCACCAGAGGCTGTTAGATGCCTTATTAAATAAATTAGTAACATAACTGTTATTTTCTAACTAAAAAAATAATTCCCACTTCTTGACTTTTGCAGATTATGATTATTTGCAATTTGTATTTTAGCTTATAGCTAATTTTAAATATACCTTATTTACTCTTCTTGTACGTGTAGAAGTATAGCCCCGATATAGAGGCTGCTCCTATTTTCTGTCTGCTACGAGCCAAGAAAATTATGAGATATTAAAGCCAGTAACCTAACTTTTCATTATTATTCTCGTTTTATTTTATTTGCTTCCACTTGTTGCACCTAAAAATACTGTCTCTCCCTTGCATCTCTGCTATAATTGCCTGCCAGGGACCACCACTAAAATAGTCCTTAAAATGATATCAGAGCCAATTACTGCTCTAGAAATGTATCCTACAGATGAACTCACCAGGAGGGACAATGAGACGCTCTCTTTTGGCGCCGAGACTGCCCGGAGGCAACATCTCGCCTGGGCAGTCTAAGTTTATTTCAAATCTTAATTACGTGGCATCTTCACAGGAATTCATCTAGCACAACAAGGTGAGGGATAGTGTATGGTAAAGCTCGTGGGTCAAGCAAATTGGTTTATTTTCGAGAATTAGTTATATTCGTTACTGGATAAATCTTATGGATTTTATTTTCAGATTCCATTCCCATACACACGAAATTTTGTAGATTACCAAACTCGAATCTCACATGCCAAAGTTAATTCCTTAACCTGTAAATTACAGCTGATATACATTGCTGAGAAGTTTCTTTTCACTGAGTGTGATAAACGAAAATCTCATCCTCTGAAGACTGGTTATGAGCCTGTAAAAATCTATCTCTTTTCCTAATAAATTCTAATTTCATTTCACCCCTTTCTATCATCGTAAATAAAGTGTTTTACGTCAAAAACTCGTCAATAAAGCTATTTGCTAAACAAATTGCAAATATTTCAAAGGTAATTTTTCCCAGTTGGCTTTGCAGACATTTCTTGTTAACCACAATTTAATTAATGCATACCGTATTTATCTTGCTAATTCTTCATATGTTGGGGATAAAGTGTTTTGAGTTATAAGTTGCAAATACCTAAAAAGGTGGTTTTGCACCCTTTTTTTCATTGCAAAGTTTTTGATAACTAAAAGTGAATGAATACTGTATTTATCTCGTAGATTCTTCCTTTATCTTAAATAGAGTGTTTTACCATATTAAATGTTAATCAGTAATGAGCATTGCAACTTTTGTGGTTACACACAATTTAAGGAATACATACAGTACTGTTTTTGTCTTGCTTATTTTTCATTTATTGTGAATATATTGTTTTCTTTAAAACCAGTAAAGAATTAATGGTTTTGTATGCTATTATGGTAGCATAAATATTTCTGGTTAGCTGTGAATAACCAATATATTTTATCCAGTAGAATGACATTGGAAACTCATTATATGTGTGCTCATGCTTTCAGTTTCCCATTATAAATAGTGTGTCATTTCTGTTTCTGAAATTGCAGTGTCCTGTATTCTACTCTGCCTGTGTGACAGAGGTAATCATCGAGTTGAGGCCAAAGTCTTGGCATACGTCCGTGGTGCCGGGAAACGAAATCGTGCTCGCCACCTCCGGGATTCGAGGCAGCATTTCATAAAATTTAATTTGAGAAATTTAATTCAATTCTTTTAATGTCATTGCATTTCCAAAATTAAAAGAAAGTTGAATTCTGAGTTTCATTTAACCGACTAATGGTAATAGAGATGGGGTGTTCAAGTACAAATATCTGTCCTGTCTGTTTGTGAGCTCTTAACCGAGCTCGGTACTTTGAGTCCCCTTAGTAAAACAGAATCTTAACAACACTCTAGCATCCTAAACCCCCACACACTCCTTAGCTCTTTTACACCCATAATCGAACCATTTCTCTCTGGCATGAATTACACCTACTTTGGTGACAGGTATGCAGCAATCTACAATCTTCCCATATTTCTCACAAAAGATGTCATACATTTCTTGTACAGATTTGTTGTAAAATAAGGTTCTCCAGTCAATAACTGCAAAAAGCTCATTCATTTTGATGTAATCTCCTTTCGGATAGTTCCTCCTCATGTCCTCAGTGGCTCTACTCTCAGGAAGAATATCTTCAATGATATACTCCATCAACAACACACAGTGGTCACTCTTTCCAATTGGTGGTTCATACTCAATATTTTCAATATCCAACACATTATCTGTGAACACTAGATCAAGTAGTGATGGCTCATCCCCACCCCTGGCCCTTGTTGGTTCCATTACATGGTGGTGTAGGAAATTCCCTTGTACGCAATCTAGGAATCTTGCCCCAAATGAGTCCTCACCACTGTGTGGGTCAAGATTTATCCAATCTATCTCTTTATGATTAAAGTCTCCCATAATCAAAATCCTACATTTTTTTTTCCGTGCCATGTTAACAACTGAGTTTATGACTTCAATAGTACCTATATGACTTTCCTCATAAACTTCAAGCCTATATTGGTTCCTTGGTGGGTTGTATATAACAGTTATTATAATGCTCTCTGACCCAGTATTTATGCGAGCAACAAGAAATTCCTTGAACTCACTTTCTATAGCCAAGTTTATTTCTTCAACATGAATCCTTTCACTTATGAGCAGTGCTATCCCTCCACCAGTCCTCTCAGATCTTTCAACCCTTAGTATTCTGAAGCCCTTAGGAAAAACTGTGACACTGTTTATGTCCTCACTCAAAGAAAATAAAACCTTAACAGATATTCTTTTTGTTTTTTGAACATTGCGTGTCAAAAGTGAATTCATTTTTTTATTTAATCAATTGAAAATCTAAGATGCTCAGACACCATAAATCTTTATTTAAACTCTAAATAACGATTAACTATTTGGAAAAAATAGTATGAATCAATTTGATGGCCTTTTTCTGGTATATTACGAGTTATCTCGTAGATGTATACACACAATATGGTCTGTTACTTGAAGATGTCTCCCATGGTTAGTTTTGACTTTGTTTTGAGAAATGAACGGAACTGTTGGAGGTGTACACACACACACACGCTTTACAATACTAGAACGGCAGCAATCTCTACTACCAGACGTACGATAACCCGAGCTACTTTTTAGAAGCCAAAAACAACACTTTGGATCACGAGATGTCTGTCGAACCGCGTTCGACGAACCGTTTGACCGTGTATCCCCCCCCTTTAGTCATAAATTAGCATTTAACTGCTTCACGAGATATCTCGTGGAAAGTCCAAAGTCATTAGAAAATAGACCACGAGATATCTCGGGATAGTACGTTAATGGGTTAAAAAAAGAAGAGTTTCCTACGTATTATCTACTTCCTATTAGTCCTAAGTCTTCCCTTCTTGGTAAGGTTAGGTGTGATTTAAGGTTCTATATTCCATTCTATAGCTCATCGTTGTAAAAACGATTTTATTAAAAGTTAATTTTCCCAAACAATTGAAGGTATTCACAAAAATCTTATAGCATGATCTCAATTATTTATCAAATAACAAGACAATAGAGCGCAATTGAGTGGGCCATATTAGATTAACACTTATAATCAATAATCTTTAAGTGTCCCTAATAAAATTCTAATGCTATTAGTAGACTTCCTAAAAGGGTTTACAAATAATTACACATAAAGAAAATACAAAATATAAAAATAAACCATGTCTATATAGATTCTTCTATGCTTTAAATGATTTTATAGCATTTCTTAAAGGATTAGCACCCTTTCCGCAGTAAAAAAAATAACGCCGATGAACCAACACAATTTTCTCCCCACAGAAAAACGGAGAAAAGGCAGGAAAAATCACTTCACACAGTGCAGCGGATAAAAAAGAGAAGCATATCATTAAAAAGAAATAATGTCATTTCATCATTTTTAGTAAATAAAATAAGTAAAGCAAGCTTATTTAATTTCACTAATCAAACTCTATCACTAGATTCAGGTATCCAGTGCCTTAGTACTTTCACATGAAAAAATCTGAAATCAAAATAGCGATAAAAATGCACAGCTGTTTACGGAAATCATTATTCTTGATACTTTACTAATGTAAAGATTTAAGATGTTCCACTCTTGTGTAAAAATAACAGAAAACAATGCACGTCCTAACAGTTACCCTGGTGGTATTCCCCGATGATTAGCCTCTATACACGGAGTCACATCAATTGCTTCCTTTATGTAAGTACTTTAAATTTGTCGTCCGTTGTTCCTGTTTGGAGGCATCCATCCCCTCCCAAACGATAAACAGGCTATCAAAGGTTACAAAACAAACATTGATTTCATGAGAATTCTCACAGATACCTAATTTTACATATGAATGTGCACATATCATTTGATACTGATATATAAATATGAGGTAAATAGTTAATTTTGTCTAAAAAATAAATGCATAGGTATTGTATTCGATTTCATGAGAATTCTCACAGATACCTAATTTTACATATGAATGTGCACATATCATTTGATGCTGATATATAAATATGAGGTAAATAGTTAATTTTATCTAAAAAATAAATGCATCATCTTATGGTATTGTATTTATTCAAGTTGAAAATTAAAGATATACTCGTCAGTAACCAGCATGTGAAATTGTTAAATACAGATATACTATATAAGAGCGTGAAATCTTATACAAGTATGAATCATTTTTACCCCGACCGGGACTTGAACCTAGGACATATAATTACTATGACAAGGCTCTACCAACTACACAACAGAAAGTGTAAAAGGGAAAGAGACCATACAGCTTTCATCTGTTACACTAGGAATGAACGCATTCTCTCTGAATGCCATTATGTTCATCTTACAGTTTCCCCAAACCTCGCTCATGGTT
>JAXCGZ010002059.1:72500-97500 GCA_037179515.1 Halocaridina rubra | reverse complement strand
GCTTCTGTAAAGAGATTGGTCTGCGTCAAGATGTAACTTCCATTACTGGCAATAACAGCTCTTCTCTTCTAAGAACTAACTAATCTTAATTAGAATCATGAATGAGCTATATCCAACAATGTCATTTGAACCAATGAAAAAAGTAAATTTCATTATTGCACTTCCTTATAGAGTATGTATGTTTCGTCCTAATTTGCCTGCAAGAATAAAAAGAATATTGAACTCTCGTGTGGCACTTTAGAATTGAAAATGCGGCAATATTATAATCTCTAAGGAACTTTAGCTTCATAAAAAAAAAAAAAATAGACTGCAAGTGGAAAAAACTTAAATTTTCTGTTAAAGAGTATTATAATTTCTAAGAAGGTAACTAGTAGAGTCTTCGACTCGAGAGATGTGATCATACGCTCGAGTACACGCCTGAGCAGTTGGAAGAGCATCCAACCTTAATTCCCAGCATCAATCCATCTATGTCCGCCCTTCTATGAGGACGAAAAGTGACAATAAGACGTAAAAACTGAATAAATCCTGGAAAAATAGTAAAAGTGGCAATAACATTAGGGCAACGAATTATATGTAAGAATCTATTTCGTGCACTATCATTATAGACTGGAACAGCTGGTGACAGGGGTGTTCATCATGAGGCGTAGGAATGGGGATTAACTAGCTACAGGTGCCGGAGCCGCGGGCAAATGAACTCTGCCTGTCTTACTCTGTAGATGACCCTTCATCTCTAGAAATGTAATGATAAATGAGTGCGTTTTATATCTGCAAGTACCCCATTCTATATGCATGAATTCATTATTTTTGGTAATTTTTAAAGACTCATTTTCATTAAACAACTTCTAGGGAAAGAAAGGTAATTAATAACTGACAAAAAAGGAAAAACCTAACCAGAAAAAGCACAAAATATTTTTCAGTAAGTCCATAAAGAACCAAAGCAGGGGGGATTTTTGGCAGCTGTCTATCTTCTGGGAGCTAATAGGAGTGATTTAAAAGATATATCTGCCGATGAAACTTAGTGAGCTGTCGCTCGGTCACCCCCTTATAATAGTGGTGGGACCATCATATTTGTATATGCTTATGTGTTTATGTATCGTATGAATATGTCATTGATAAAGTTTTTGATAAAACAATACAACAATAAACAAACAAGGATTCTAGAATAAACTTTCCGAATACCATCAAGTTACCAAACTTAGATAAATTAGACACAAATAATTACCTTTTACTTGATTATGCAAAATAGCTGGTTTTCCACTAAGCAATGTACTGGGTACTTATATCAACTGCAGAGCTTATGACGAATTTTACAATAGTCACTTGGGTCCATCGGTGTGCCATTAGAATACCAGAACATTAGAAAAAGGTATGAGGGATGATGCTGAAAATTCAGCGTTGTTCGTTACAGTTGCGCGAAAAACATCACCAAATTAACTGGAGTGAATATGCATTTCTATTTAACAGTAATTACCATTGCAAGTAGATGATCCTTGATTCGGTTATTATTGAGAAAACAGAATCCTTGAATCTTTTAAATGGATATTAAAGATCCGACATAGTAGATGAAGAAATTATAGAATTCCTATTTAAGAAGATTTTTCTCAGTAACCGATCTCATGATCTCATATCCCGTGTTGGATTCTCCTAGGAATCGTAGCTAGCCTCACCTAAAACTTTTCCTTTTCCAAATATAATTTATCATTTGCACCAGAAGAGGACCGTGGCTCGATCGTAACAGAGAGAAAGATAGAGAGATGGAGATAGATGCATATATATATATATATATATATATATATATATATATATATATATATATATATATATATATATATATATATATATATATATATGAGAGAGAGAGAGAGAGAGAGAGAGAGAGAGAGAGAGAGAGAGAGAGAGAGAGAGAGAGAGAGAGAGAGAGATTACGACCTTATAAAGTTAAACCAATTAAACTTTGGTAGTCTGAGAAGGCGCATTTTTTTTATGGAGGTTTCGGGACAAAATTAAATATCATAAAAGACAGTCCCCACTCCATATTTGGACAAAAATATTACCTGTACCTTTTCATTATGTAAGTAAGCAGGCAATCACATGCACACACACTCACAAGATACACACATGCACACAATTATGACGAGCAAAAGTGACCCAAAGACGTACTATTAGAGCTGTATGTCCTTATATTTCCTAAATTTAAAACTAAGAAATTAGAGTATAAATGAAAACTTAACAGAATAACGATCATCAAATGTGCTTTTAATAGCATGCTTACATAACTGGGTACAAGTAAGAGAGAGAGAGAGAGAGAGAGAGAGAGAGAGAGAGAGAGAGAGAGAGAGAGAGAGAGAGAGAGAGAGAGAGAGAGAGAGAGAGAGGAGAGAGAGAGAGAGAGAGAGAGAGAGAGAGAGAGAGAGACTTTTCTATGAAAAAAATATTAAAAAATGCTTGAGATGAGGGTGATTTCCGCATTCATAAAGTCAGTATAGCAATGGGGCCTCTATTAACTGCACCTTGTTAAGGTAATTAAAACATGAATGAGTTGGGAGGAGACCTCAAAGCGTTAGGAATTAGGCGGAGGGTCTGTAATGTTGTCTTCCTAGTCCTAATACTTGTATAGTCGGCGATATTATGGAAATAAGAGGTCATAGGTAAAACTATACTCTTATATGCTAAAATATAAAAACGGAAGAAAGGGGAATGAATGTTATGCCATTCTTAGCATATTATTATTATTATTATCATTATTATTATTATTATTATTATTATTATTATTATTATTATTATTATTATTATTATTATTATTATTATTATTTTCATTATTATTATTATTATTATTATTATTATTATTATTATTATTATTATTATTATTATTATTATTATTTTTATTATTATTATTATTATCATTATTATTATTATTATTATTATTATATTAAAATTTTTATTATTATTTTTTATTATTATTATTATTATTATTATTATTATTATTATTATTATTATTATTATTATTATTATTATTATTATTATTATTATTATTATTATTTGCATTAACGAATTGTTTCTTTTATTATCATATTTATTATTGTTAATTGGAGGAATCCGAGTTCCTCAAAAGTATTAGAGTGTCATATGAGGCGCAATATCGTATAGCATATTATTATGATATTTTCTCTTCCTCTTACTTTAATCCCCTTATCCCTCCTCAATCAACTCTTTTTGTCGCACCCCCTCTCACAGATTTCTTCATTATTTTAACTCCTCCAAAATACTGAATCCCTCTTATACCTGAGAGATTCACTAGATTTTATGATAGATGGGGGAAGCACTCCAGTGCTATGTTATCTATATATTTCTTAAAGCATCTATATACTACACATATGTTAACTAACTTAAATGAATATTGTCAATGCCTATATAGCTAAGATTTGAATTAAATGCGAACAATAATGCAACGATTGAGATTAGGAGAAGCTGTAATATGAACAAAAAGGCATTCAGAAAGAATGCGTTCATTCCTGATATAACAGTCAGCTGTAAGGTTTGCTTCTTCTTTACACCCTCAGTGGTGTAGTTGGTAGCACCTTAGCACAGTAACTATGAGTCTTATAGATAATAATAGTAATAATAATAATAATAATAATAATAATAATATTAATAATATTAATATTAACAATAATAATAATAATAATAATAATAATAATAATAATAATAATAATAATAATAATAATAATAATAATAATAATAATAATAATAATAATAATAATAATAATAATAATAATAATAATAATAGTTATCTATCTATCTACCTTGGCTGTCTCCCCCAACTGGGGGGTAGCAGATCTCAAAAAAGACAAAATATGGGGATTACTTTGCTCTATGGGCAATGACGAGGGAGCCAGCGACCGTTCAGATGGCACTGCTGGAGTAACACAGCACATCCTCCCGGCTCTTCCACAACCTGCGTCGCCTCATGAATGCCAACTCCCCTACTGCCCCTACAACAGGGCTACCTCTGTAAGATGCAGCCCTGTGGTAACAGCAGATGCCCATCAGAGCTGCGTCACAATCGCTCACCACTCATTCCTATTCCTAGCACGCTCACTTGCTTCCCTCACATCCATCCTCCTATCATTCAGGGATCTCCTTACTCCATCCATCCACTAAAACCTAAGCCTCCCTCCAGCATTTAACCCATCAACTCTCGCATTTATCACCTTTTTCCGCAGTCTTTCATCATCCATCCTTTCCAAATGGCCAAACCATCTCAGAACATATATCTACTCTGGCTGCAAATTCTCTCCTCAAACTCGTTCTTGCTCTCACCACTTCATTCCTAACCCTATACAACCGAGATACAACAATCATACTCTTCAGGCATTTTATCTCAAACATATTTAGTTTCCGTCTCTCGCTTACTTTCATACCCCATAACTGTGATCCATACGTTACAGTTATCACAACTATTTTCTCATACAAAACTTTCTTAACATTAATTTCCAACCCTCTATTCTTCATCACTCCTTTCAAAGCACCCAACACTTTACATACTACTACTGCTACTACTACTACTACTACTACTACTACTACTACTACTACTACTACTACTACTACTACTACTACTAATAATAATAATAATAATAATAATAATAATAATAATAATAATAATAATAATAATAATAATAATAATAATAGTAATAATAATAATAATAATAATAATAATAGATTTCAAAAGTCAAACTCAAAAGAGTACATTATCTTTGTGAATAGTTATAATTCACAAAGTTGATAACTGATGTGTAAATATATAGATGAAGAAGGTTAAATATTTAGACTAATAATTGGATAGATATTAAAACAAATACATGCATACTCGTATATTGTCATTGAAGTCATTAATTAATCTGCTTGACAAAGTAGCAGATGCGAAAGTTAAACAGGATGTAAATATGGGGATCCATTTCTGAAGGGGGTTGATATTGTTTGCTGTCAACCTCTATTTAATGTCAAACCCACTTATAAGTCTTGAGTGGTTTCCAGTGAGTGTGGGACTGAGACAGGGATGTGTGAAGCCACCATGGCTGTTCAATTTGTATATTGGTGGAGTCATAAGAGAGGTGAATTTGCGAGTGCGTGGTAGAGGTTTGAGAATGGTAGATGAGGATGATAACGAGTGGGAGCTGAATCAATTGCTGTTTGCAGATGATACTGTGGTGGTGGCAGATTCAGAGGAGAAGCTGTTTCAATTAGTGTCAGAATTTGGGATGGTGTGTGAGAGAAGGAAGTTGTGAGTGAATATGGGAAAGTGTAAGGTTATGAGGTGTAGAAGCAATGAGGATGATGTTGGATTGAATATTATGTTGAATGGAGAGACACTTGAGGAAGTTGATCTGTTTAAGTATTTAGGCTCGGTTATAACTGCAAATTGTGGAGTGGAAGCAGATGTGTGTCACAGAGTGAATGAAGGATGTAAAGTGTTGGGTGCGTTGAAAGGAGTGATGAAGAATAGAGGGTTGGAAATGAATGTTAAGAAATTTTTGCATTAGAAAGAGGTTGTGCCAACTGTGATGTATGGATCAGAGTTATGGGGTATGAAAGTAAGTGAGAGATGGAAATTAAATGTGTTTGAGATGAAATGCCTGGGGAGTATGATTGGTGTATCTCGGTTGGATAGGGTTAGGAACGAAGTGGTGAGAGGAAGAACGGGTGTGAGGAGAGAATTTGTATCCAGAGTAGATATGAATGTTCTGAGATGGTTTGGCCATGTGGAAAGGATGGATGATGAAAGGCTGCTGCAAGGTGATGAAGGCGAGAGTTGATGGGAGAAATGCTTTAGGGAGAGCTATGTTTGTTTGGATGGACGGAGTAAGGAGAGCCCTGAATAATAGGAGGATGGATGTGAGGGAAGCAAGTGAGCGTGCTAGGAATAGAAATGAGTGGTGAGCGATTGTGACACAGCATTGATGGGCATCTGCTGTTACCACGGGGCTGCATCATACCCAGGTAGTCCTGTTGTAGGGGCAGTGGGGGAGTTGTCATTTATGAAGCATCACAAGTTGTGGAAGAGCCGGGAGGATGTGCTGTGGCACTCCAGCAGTGCCATCTGAACGGTCGCTAGCTCCCTCGTCATTGCCCATAGGGCAAAGGTAATCCCGTTATTGTTCCTTTTTTTATGTTGGCTACCCCCAAATTGCGGGAGGCAGCCAAGGTAGATATATATATATATATATATATATATATATATATATATATATATATATATATATATATATATATATATATATATATATATATATATATATATATAGATATAGATATAGATATAGATATAGATATATATATATATATATATATATATATATATATATATATATATATATATATATATATATATATATATATATATATATATATATATATATATATATATATATATATATATATATATATATATATATATATATATATATATATATATATATATATATATATATATATATAGATAGATAGATAGATAGATAGATAGATAGATAGATAGATAGATAGATAGATAGATAGATAGATGTATGTATGTATGTATGTATGTATGTATGTATGTATGTATGTATGTATGTATGTATGTATGTATGTATGTATGTATGTATGTATGTATGTATGTATGTATGTATGTATGTATGTATGTATATATATATATATATATATATATATATATATATATATATATATATATATATATATATATATATATATATACAAGATTGGTTTGAAAATGTAATCTTTACAGTGCCTTGTATTAATTTTCTTTATATGACATTTTAAAAGATGAAAGACTAAACTAGGTATATGATTATATGCTAGTTTGTGTTTATAGACAATCAAGACTGGCTTATTTATCTGTTTACGTGCTACTTTTTAAGTATTAAAGATTTACAAATTTAAATAAGTTTTTGGAGTTGGGAGCTTTGTAAAAGGCATATTTTCCTTAAATATCTATTTATGTCTACTGAAATGTATATTTCATGAAGTGCTTGCTTAATACCAAAATGGTTCAGCGTAATAGCATAGATATATAAACAAAAGCGTGAAAAAATTTTTATGCGATCGCCCCTGTCACTACAATAGCTCAGTTTTGATAAGAGCAAAGATTTGATATACAATTGTATAGGTTATGCATATAAGCAATAGAAAACAATAGTGAGCTATTTAAAAATCTATTATTTGTCTTCTTTTTAAACGATAGGCAATGAAGGAAAATAAGTCAAGAAATAAAACCGCTCTTAAAAAAGGTCTTTCATCACATATTTTTCCATTAAGATATGACGACCAGAACAAGTGAGCTTTTACGATAATTTGTGATTGGATCTGTCCTACAGTTAAGGGTCGTTAAGTGCCCTCTTAGACCTTTTGGTGCAGGTATGCTAAATCTCTCTCTCTCTCTCTCTCTCTCTCTCTCTCTCTCTCTCTCTCTCTCTCTCTCTCTCTCTCTCTCTCTCTCTCTCTCTCTCTCTCTCTCTCTCTCCTCTCTCTCTCTCTCTCTCTCTCTCTCTAGCATCCTTGCTTCAATGTACTTTTGCCCCTATTCCTGACAAATATTCTCTGCTACAATGCGAGAGAATTCTTTAATTTTCCTATCTATCTATATACATGCGTCGCAATCCTCGTAGTAAGGGAGTGGCCGATTCAAACAAAACCGGACTCTATGGTGGAGGTAACTATAATAGGATTGGATGCACAGACCTTCAGTTCATCCCATTTGGTCGACTTTAACAACATACAGGAGGATGTGGACACGGCATCCCAGTTAAAGGCAATCGAAATTGAACACTTGGAAGCAGAGGCCGCCAAACTCTCCACTTACATAAAATCCATCCATTTCCATAAAAATCATATCAAATAACGAAAAAAAAAATACAGTGAAAGAGAAAATAAACTATGGTGGGAGGAGAACACTCAACACCTTAGATAGAACTCACATATTGCGATTTAATACAGTTGTAGGTATTCCTACTAAATTTCTTATCAGTTAAGTAGTCGGGTCTAAAAGCACAATTCCGTGACCAATCTCTGGCTAAGATGTTTTGACAATTGATTTGACTTCTTTGGACTTTATATTAAAAATTTAGCCCCCCGGTCACTCCCCAAAGTACCGGCATTTTTTTCCAATGGGCCAAATTCAAATTTACCACTACTTCAATCACGAAAAATTCACTTTTGAACAGGAGCACCTAGATTCATGTATGAATATGCTTTTCTGGGCAAATTGACCATTATGATTCCAATTCTGACATCACTTTGCTGTTTTTACATCATTTTGACCCAAAAACCCAAGATGGCCACAATTCGGTGGAGCGAAAATGTAACTTGAAAAGGAAAACCTATTATCATTAGTAAAGTCTGTTTGTCAGATAAATCTATCTGCTAATTTAACTTGAACTTCTGGAGGTGACATATTGATTTAAGGTAAATGTCACGTGATATGGTCAAGGTCATTCAACTGTCATCTTCAAGGCAATGTATAATAGTCATGGAATTGAAGTCCTGGATCAACTAGTATAAAGTTAGCGAGAACCAAGCAGATAGAAGAGGTGAATAATATTTCTAGAGGTGAGTTTCATGTGGGATGACAGCATACAATGGCTGAGAGCTACATTGTATGATTTTATTTCTCTGAATGGAACTTAGTCATCTGACTATGTAATGAATGTTACTTAGTGAGACAAATCCTTTTTAGTATAATTTTCCCTCAAATAACATTCGTATTTATTTTTTTCCACAGACTGGTATGATCCAACAAGAAAGCGTGATGTGTGATGCCGTGTCCACCATTCCATGTATCCTCCAGTGTGACAGGCCATATGATAAAGTCACTGATTCCATTACCTCAACCAAAACGTTGGAAAATCTCAAGATAAATGCCCTGTTATGGGGGGGTCTTGACAAATTTGGAGATGTGTATGGAACTGTGGATTGGGATAAGGGTCCCGTCATACAATACGCACATGATACATGTAGGTTGACCTAATCGAGTGGCAAGAAACTGTAAGATGCCATCAACAGACAGAGAAAACGGGAGGTCGATAAGAGCAAAGATCAATTATCATCTAAGTCTGATGATTGTTTTGCCAGCTGCAGCTCCAGCTTCGAAGCGACTGCAGTCAAGTCTAGGGCCAATCAATGATAAAACAAAATGTGTCTGGTGCTGTAAACCAGAGTTGTCCAAGTACCCAGAATCAAAGCTGAGCCTAATTTTATATGATCATGCTTGGGCAGCATTCAAAAGCCACACAGTAGCCCTAGAAGATCAAATAATTCTAGACAGAATCAACTGTCTGATCGACTATGCAAATGATCAGCCCTATGCACTTGAAATTAGGTATCACCTCAAATGCTGATTGAAACTTGTGCGTAGTTACCAGAAAATGAGTGAAGATGATAAACTCCTATGCATGCATAATGTCACCTTCTGTGAGGCTCAGACTAAGGTCTTTGATCACATTAGTATAGTCTTCTTTGAGGGACATGTGCTAAGGTCACTACAGAGCCTCCTTCAAGACAACAAATCTATCATATCTCGGTATGGTTTTCCGGCATCTGGAATCAAGTTATACTAGATCAAAGCTATCCTGACCCGAGAGTTTGGGGGCAAGATCAAATTCCATTCCCGCCCTCAGAGGAGCCAGAGTGACCTGGTATATGACACATATGGGGGTGGTACTTATGTCAAAGCAGCACTCTTCTCCATTGGTGTCAGCGGTGCATAATGGAGCTGAGCAGCTCAGAGATGACATCAAGACCATCAAACTCATCCAATGGCCACCGAGGATTGAGGAACTAGAGGATGAGGAAGAACTCTCACCTCTCCTGGTACAGCTGCTATCTGCTTTGCGAGGAAAGAAGGCAAGAGCTGCTGAAATAGAATGGACAGTTCTTAAAGCTGTTATAGACTTGGAGGAGGTCAGTCAACTTGTGGACCTATCTGAGTTGCTGGAGTATTGTATTGTCGAGGAAAGTGTGGCCTTATTCAATTCCAACGGCACCTACAGGAAGACTCAGAAGAGCCAGATCATCCAGAAGCTTTCTCTGCAACCTGTAGATATGCAGGAACCCCGCATCACCCTCATTGACATGGGAATGATCTGGAGGATGGCAATTTCATCAGCAGAAGATTAACAAATGCAAGATGGCACCCCATACAAGTCGTTAGACTATGTCCACAAACTGTCATCCATTATCCTTGCCAGACATGGCAATGCTGAATGAATCATCTGTATGAATGACCCCTATGATGCTGCTAACTCAACTAAAGATGATGAGAGGGATCTGTGGGTACAGGGTAATACACTTGTTCCAAACATCTACATGAAATTAGGTGACCTATTTCCCTCTGCCAGAGCATTCAACCCGCTGCTTTGTAGCAACATCAACAAGAGGCGGCTGCAAAACCTGATATGAAGATACTTAAATGACCTTGCACCAAGTGATGATGCAGAGATTATCTACTCTGTTGAATCGAATTGTACTAACTTGTCAATCCAGCACTCAATGCAGAACTAGTGCTTTGACCAGTCAGAGGCTGACACTGTCCTCTTCTCTGCTAATGCAGTTTTGCGAGAGTCTGGTTACACAGGCCCTGTTGTCATTGATGCCACTAATACGGATGCCTATGTCGAAGCAGCATTCATCTCACAGCAGTTGCCTGGCAAGCTTAGTATCAAGAGAAAGCAGGAAACAATCATCTGCAGTGACATGGTGACAGATGAGATGGCCAGCTTTATTGTGCAGCTGAACTATATGACAGGATGCGATGCCAACTGAAGCTTTTATAGCAAGGTAAGAAGTCAGTGTATGACCAGGTGATGAACAGCCCTGTGGCACAACGACAGCTCTCACGGTGTGGAGATGGCCTTGACCTTGATGAGGAGGTGGTAGAGGATCTCTTTGAGTTCACACGATATGACATCTATGGCGACCACAAGAGTAAGACCATGGCTGAGGCCCGCACCAAAAATTGGAGGAGCATGAAAAACAAGTAATTTTTACATCCCCCTCTAGATGCAGATAGCCTACGCCAACAATGCCTTCGTGCAAGCTACTTGGCATATATTGTGCGGCATCCCTACTTGAAACACCACCCCTCACCAATCGGGCATGACTGGGAACTAGTGGATGGTCGCTGTCGGCCTATCCATCACACTCAACCTGCTCTTCCAAAGTATCTACTCACACCAAGCCCGCTGAAACAAGTAAGGAAGATGAGAGTGAATATGATGATGGGAAAGATGATGATGTACAAGGAAAGAAGGGGCACTCATCAGAAGATGATGATTAAGAATGCTCTGATTCGGACGGATCATGTGTCTCAATGTCATAATGATTTGCAGCATAACACTAAAAGAAAAATGGTGCCTTTTCATGTGGTGTAGTTTTGTTATGGTGTAACTAAATTGTCAGAAATACAACTTTCAGTATAAAATAATTAATTTCATTACTTTTATCACATTTTATAACTGCATAAATGTATGAGTGGCATACCAAATCCCCATACCTTCCAATCCTTTTCAGAAATTAAGGTTTTTGCTCTACTGAATTGTGGTCATCTTGGATATTTGGATCTAGGATTTGGCCAGCTGGAAAAATATGCCGGGATTTTTGAGAGGGACCGGGGGATTAATTTTTTTATAAAGGATCCAAAGATCTTAGCAATAGAATGGTCACGGAATTGAGGTTCTAGACCAGACAAAAGCTTCAGTTATGTCAGGTTCAGGTACTCTACCGATCAACTTGAAAACAGATTCAGAAGCAATATTCTCAGTAAATGTAATTAATCAATTTACTTATTCACTTAATGTAATTGCTTGACGTTTATTAAGTCTTTTAAGTACTCCTCTACAAGAGAAGCTTGATAAAAACTGCAGAATTCTAGATTTGCCAATAGCCTCATTTCAGAAACGGATTTCATAACAGAGATAGAGGGCTGAAACTCTTACGAGGTTTTGATAAAATCATTATCATTAGTGACATTATTATTATTATTATTATTAAGATTATTTTAATCCAATTTTGTTAGTATTTTTGTAATTAATGCTATTATTATTATTATTATTATTATTATTATTATTATTATTATTATTATTATTATTATTATTATTATTATTATTATTATTATTAGCCTAAGAAGTACTAGTAGTAGTATTAGCATTAGTAGTAGTAGTAGTAGTAGTATTGTTAGAATTAGGCAACGCAATCAAATTAAATGTATATGCTTTTGCGGGTGACTGTCTAAAGAGCAAAGATAGCATATCAAAGCTGGTGTACAGATACTGATGATGATGATGATTTATATATATATATATATATATATATATATATATATATATATATATATATATATATATATATATATATATATATATAAAACCAAATAAGTAATTTACATATGTGAAAACATGAATTATTTTTACCCCATATTGGGACTTGAAACTAGGACTAATAATAACTAAGCGAAGGCGCTACCAACTACACCACAAAAGGTTAAAAGGAAACAGACCTTATAGTTTATATCTGCTATGGTAGGAATGAAAGCATGCTATCTGAATGCCACTATGTTCATATTGCAGTTTCCCCAACCTCACTCGTGGTTTCGTTTTTGCATTTAATTCAACTCCCAATCTCATTCGGGATCAATAATAACCAAACAAGCCCATTACATATTTGAAAACATGAAATTTTTTTTACCCCGACCAGGACTTGAACCTAGGACTTATAATTACTAAGCATGCATGTTGACTCTGAAGAAAAGTTGCTAAAACTTAGTTCATGAAGACTGAGACATGTCAGCTTGGAGAAAGATTCAGCACTATTCATGTATATCACCTTGCCCCGCACTGTGAATGTGGCTTTGAGGAACAGCGCCTCCACCAGGCGTTATTTGTTGCTGAATTCGACTAAGAAGATGCCTGTTATGGTAAATCGGCGATTTTATGAGACATATGGACGACGTCGGTGAGAAAATCAATGAACCCAGAAGAAAGGAAAACCTCCTCCTCCAGTGCCTGTGGCTGTGACGTTCTTCAAGCATCACCCCCAAATAGCTAAGTATTTGTAATTTGTATCCAGTATGTAATGGGACTATTATTAAAAGAAATTGAGGTTGGAGGACTCTGCCATTTTACTTTATATTTATGCTTCGACTCAGCCACCCCGCATATAAAAGGGCATATAGATTTAGTAAATTAATAAAAGTAATATTTCTGTACCCATTACTAACATGTATAATTTGTACTAATAGCTATAAGCAGTAATAAACTCGATTTGTTATAATTTGAACAATATAACGAGTAATTGCGTTTGAAGGGTGTTCCACTTATTTTTATTATTGTCTAAGTTAAGCATTAAAAAGGCGAAAGTATTGATTTTACTTGGAAAAAAATTAATGTATGTGTAAAATTATTTATATATTAATTTCTTAAAGCAAAAGTAGAGAGATTTTACCAAGTAACATTTGCGAAAGCGACAGTGTTTAAGAATAAAATATAAGTAGTAGAGTTTTTATATACTCTAAAATGCACATAAGAATTATAGTGAGAAATATACTGAATCTGCTTTTAAGATTTTTCTTTATCACGTGGGGTATTCCAAGAAAGGAATGCGGAAGTGACCGATCGATCTCTCAAATTCGCTATTTTGAAGTAATAGTTACTGTACTGATTTTTGCTGTGAAACGCGTGCATGTTATAGTCTTTGAAGAATAAGAAAATTTGTTGATGTTATTTAGATTATTGCTGTTTGATATGAGGAGTTTTTCTTTTCATTTACACGTTATGCAGGCGGGAAAAGAGAGTAAAGTAAATTGTGCAGTGATAGGGAGGTTAAGGTGTCACCCTACCGTACCATAGCTGGGAAGTATAGAGAGGACCTACGACCATTGACACAGTCGTGCGACCGCCTGGGCCAACTGTGATTTCACACACACACTCTTTCAGAGTGACGGGAAAAGAATTCAGTGCTGCAAATAGATCTTTTGGGGGAAATGTTTAAAGAGTGTGAGTTGCGAGTATGAATGAGTGAAAGAGAAAATGAGTATGAGAGACCGGGGATATAATGGGAGGGATGCTTTCGTGGGTGGAGTCACGAGAAGTTCTTTAAGAAGCAGGATGGGGACAGGGTCTGGGAGGACTCTTCCCCTGCGTCACAAATGTCTTAATGCAAGCCATATGTGCATAGCTTTAACGGGAAGTGCTGTAGCTGTTGCGATATCTATTAAGACATATTTTTAAGGCAACGTGATGTTCCACCTGCCCAGGAATGGCTGAGATGCAGATTTTATCTTATTTTTGTTTTGTCCCCTTGTTTGTTTGGGCAGGAAGGCAAGTCATAAAAAGGGGCCCTACAAGCAAAGAAATATATGTTTTCTGTTTAAAGAAAGATAAGTTGACTCAGATTCAGATTCTCTCTCTCTCTCTCTCTCTCTCTCTCTCCCTCTCTCTCTCTCTCTCTCTCTCTCTCTCTCTCTCTCTCTCTCTCTCTCTCTCTCTCTCTCTCTCTCTGACCCTAGCAGGATGGTAGGGGTAATCGTGGCAGCCTATGTTCACAAGGAACTGAGAGGAGTGATGGAGGTATATTAGCTTTTGGGGAATATTTGCACTTTGACTTAGCCACCCCTTAATAGGGTGAAAGTGGCCATTGTATATGAGCTTATATGTATAGGTAAGAGTTCCTTTCCTTTAGAGTGCTACTAATCAATGATTGGTGATGCATCATCGTGAGATGGAATGCCAAGCACATATACTGATTTTTTGCATCATCCTGAAATTTCTTTTAGGCAGTTCTTAGGTACATATTCTTAAAGCTTAGGTAACCTGGAGATGTATTATATATCCACCTCTCTCTCTCTCTCTCTCTCTCTCTTTCTCTCTCTCTCTCTCTCTCTCTCTCTCTCTCTCTCTCTCTCTCTCTCTCTCTCTCTCTCTCTCTCTCTCTCTCTCTCTCTCTCTCTCTCTCTCTCTCTCTCTCTCGCATCATTTGCCCTTTCTGTACTGAAACATGTTATTTCTTTATGTTGACAGAGTATTATAATTACTGATTTGTTTTTAAATTCTTATGCAAATTTGTTTTATGAAAAATGTGCCTAAGCTTTATTACATTTGATAAGTTTTGCATTCTGATATTGCATAAATACTGATAAGATAATTTGAACTGTATTTTTATAAGTTTTTCTGCCACATGTAGCAACTCTCTTGGAAAATAGATAAGCTCCCACAGAAAAATTGGGCAACCAGAAGGTTGGTCACTATGCTCATATATATATATATATATATATATATATATATATATATATATATATATATATATATATATATATATATATATATATATATATATGACTGCAAGCACTCATATAGTAAAAGAGACTGAATTTAATTGAGCATAATTATGAAATATAAGTATAGAACTCTGTTCTTACCTGAAAAGCCAGTATCATTTGTATATATACTGCTAATTATTATTTTCGTAATGCTATCAGCAGTAACCAAATTATTTGTATTTTTTTATCTTGAATTCATGCTTTTATGTTACTGTAGTCACTGTTAATAAGAGTATTTCTTTAGTGGCTGTTCTCAGCATTTCATGACTTATCTTTTTTTTATTTCTATTGTATACTAATGTAACGTATCAGTTACTCAGCTACATACTAAGTATCTTGGAAAAATAATCTAATGGTGTAGACACATACTTTCACTTACCACCCTGTTTCCAGGCAGCCCCGACCTGGAATTTTAAATTTTTTCTCAAACCAGTCCCTTTTTACCCATTGGAGATATTGCAAATGCCTGCAGATGCAGGGGAGGCAAAGTATACCCTTTGAGTGTTTACATAAGGGTGTTGCTTGTACTCAGAGATCATATCTATTCTCTCTTGCATATGTATTAGCGACATTAGGCCATAGTTTCCGGCCCTAGAATCTACTCCAGGCCATGTTCATATTGCAGATTTTCAGCTGGAGGGGGATGCATCTCCAGGAGGCAGGTAGCGTGAGAGAAGAATGGTCCTAAGATCACCTCAAAATTCACAGAAACGCGGGCAGGAGATGTTCATGGCAGATATATCGGCTCCATTCTGTTGTCCGGCCAGTCTCAAGAAAAAGAATTCGTGATACGTAGTTACAACCCAGACTTACTTCACAGTGTAAGGTGAAGGTTTAATGGAAACAAGGTGTGGGAATAAGCCCAAGACCTAGCAATAATGGATGGGGAAGGACTGTGAAAGAATAAGGGGAGAGGAAAATCCCTTTAACTATGGGGGAATAGAAAAGGGAAATGAAAATTCTTATAACTAAAAAAAAATTAAAAAGGGAAAGAAAAAGTCCCCACTGTCTTAGCACGAATACAGAAAAGAAAAACCCTAGGAAAATAAATTCCAAACGAATGAAAAAGGGAGATGAAATAAATCCCTATATATATAAGAACTTTTACTAAAAGAAAAATTTCACACTGTGTTTTTTTAAATGACATAAAAATTGTAGTGTCTTTATCTTTTAAGATTTAAGTTAAGAAAGGCTCAAAACCTTTCCTAGAAGTAAGTTTAATATAATAAGTGTCATTAATGAATAGTTGTCATTCATCAATTGTGCATATGTTGATGTTTTCTTTTTCTCACTATGATAACTGTTTCGTCTTTTTTAATGAATATTTGCAGAGATCATATCCAACTGCATTTTATATTGTTTGAGTAATGTAACTATTTTCATTTAGTTTTTTCTCCTAAATCATTTTGTCATTGATTAGTAGCTATATATGGCAATTGTGAATATTTTTGTACAATGAGATTTGTTTTATCACTGAATATTTGAATAGATCATATCCAACTGTATTTTATATTATTTGAGTAATGTAATAGATTAATTAGTTTTTTCTTATAGAATTTTGTCAATGATTAGTAGCTATATATTGCAATTGTGAATATTTTTGTACTATGATATTTGTCTAATCAATGAATATTTGCAGAGATTATATCCATCTGTATTTTATATTATTTGGGTAATGTAACTATTTACATTTAGTTTTTTCTTAATTAATTTTGTCAATGATTACTAGCTATACTTTGTATTTGTAATACTTAATTTTTATTTTTTCTTCCTTTAATTAGAATGCTTATTGTAAGGAACATATTTCTCGTTTGTTAGTCTTTTTCAGTAATCAAATGATCTGTATGCTTGAGAATGTCTTTCAGGAGAGCTTTAGTAAGCATTAAGAGTATAGTAATTTTGATATTCCTGTGATCTGCTTAGATAATTATATGAAATTGTATGTTTTCAGTCAACAAAATAGATAGTTCTGCCCACGTGGTTGGGGAAAGTCAAGTGTTGTAACTAATATTCACCATGTATTTTTTTTTGGCTGTAGGGTGTTTTGACAACTAGATATATTGTTATGCCTAAGGCCTTTCACATGTAGGCGCCAAGTGTTGGTAGAAGTCAAAGTTGCTCAACCAGTTCCAGATATTCTCACAAGTAACATTTATAAATATATATATATATATATATATATATATATATATATATATATATATATATATATATATATATATATATATATATATATATATATATGCGTACATGCACCTGCAAAAACTCTCGTAGACGTTCTTGATGCCCCGCCTAAAAACCACCCACAAGGGAGGAGATTGCCTCCAGCTGGAAGCCAATTCGCCAGCTGTCCGAGCCACCATGCCCTACCATCTTGGTAATACAAGATTGTAAGGGCCATTTGTTCACAGAGAGTAGTTAGAAGATCTCTTAGAAGTTTCCCCTAAAGGGGTGGGGAACTGTGAGTTGTAGACAGGGAGCTTTGAGGTGTAAAATAAGCTTAGTTCTAATAAATCCATTTAAATAAATGATGCATATCTGTTAAACGCTACCTACAATTATAATTAAGAATACAACTTTAATGTCAAGCAGGTGTTATTCAGTTTTATCGTATAGAGTCAAGATCTATACATCAAAAGGAAACAGACCTTATAGCTTATATCTGCAATAGTAGTAGAAATGAAGGCACTCTATCTGAATGCCACTATGTTCATATTACATTTTCCCCAACCTCACTCGTAATATGAACATAGTGGCATTCAAATAGAATGCATTCATTCCTACTATAGCAGATATAAGATATAAGGTCTGTTTCCTGTTAACCTTCTGTGGTGTAGTTGGTAGCACTTTGGCTTAGTAATTATAAGTCCTAGGTTCAATTCCCGGCCTTGGTAAAAAATTATTCATGTTTTCGCAAATGTAATGTGCTTCTTTGGTTATTGTTGGTCCCGAATGAGATTAGAAGTTGAATTAAATGCGAAAATGAAACCAAGAGTGAGGTTGGGAAAACTGTAATCTGAACATAGTGGCATTTAGATAGAATGCGTCCATTCCCACTATAGCAGATATAAGCAATAAGGTCTGTATCCTTTTAACCCTCTGTGGTGTAGTTGGTAGAGCTTTGGCTTAGTAATTACAAGTCCTAGGTTCAAGTCCCGGTCGGGGAAAAAAATTTTCATAAATATCTATTTATCTAAAATTCTCAACTTCTTCAAGTAACTCCTCATTCACTCCCACATTCAGTCTGTCAACATTATCACTCTTTGTGCATCTCATGACAAATCTTACAAATATTCACCCACACCTACTTCTTCACACACCCTTACAATCTAAGTCACGAAATTATTTAAGTTCATTCTCAGTATCAGCCACTAATATAGTGTTAGCTGCAAATAGCAATTAATTCAATTTCCATAATCTTTCATACTCACCCACTGATTCCATGCCTCTGTCTGATATTTTTTCAATTTACTCCCCTTGCCACACCATCTATATACACATTAAACAATCAAGACGACATAACACAACCATGAGGTAACCCTACATTCATCTCAAACCAATCATTCATTCCATTTCAACTCTCACACATGCTCTATTGTTCTAGTAAAAACTTTTGATTGCATTCAACAAACAATCATCTATCAACTTTGTCATTAACTTTCTCTGTGTCTAAAAAAGCCCGAAAAGTGTCCATACCTTTCTTTAAGAATTTCTTTCACATCTGTCTCAACACAAACACCTGATCCACACATCCTCTTCCCCTCTTGACGCACATTGTTCTTCCCCAATCAGGATTTTCAATTATCACATATATATACCTTACCAACTACACTCAACTAACTAATTTCTCCAAGGTTACTAAACTCACACTTATCTCCTTTCCCTCTTGAAGCATTTTACTTATATCAAAAGAAGTGCCCATTACTACTTGTAGAAGGTTTCTTACATTGCTTTTCCGTTGCAGGCTTCGTCGACTATACAGATTTTTTTTTCAGACTTATCTTAATTTTTCTTTCAAGAACTGCATCCTTTATATACCTTATGTATTTTAATTCTGTGTTTTCTGTAACTCCTTGTGCCACAGAGGCAAAGCGGAAAACACCTTGGTAAAGAATAAGAAATATGTCATCTCAGCCATTTATAAAATATCCTATGGAGTTATTTTTTTTTCTGTCATGTCTCCGATGAATCTAGAATAGAATATTCTGGCTTGTAGATCTATTCCACCCGTTTTTGTATTAGACTGAGGGGTTGGCTGATCCATTTTCAAACTTGGTATATCGTTCAAAGTGCTTTCATATTCTCATATTTTTTTTTCTCTCCCTATATTTTGTTCTTTAACTCATTGAATTGGGAGGGTTTAGTCCAAGTGAGAAGCTGAGCGGCTTCTGATCCCCTCCGCAACAGATCATTCTTTCTTTCTCTTTGTCTCATTCCAGGATTTAGTTGGGTTCAATCCAGACCAGTTGCTGGGTAGTCTCTGCTTTACATTTTTCATTATATATTTTTTCTTTTACGCTACAAATTTCCTTTGTCATCTTCATGGGTGTGGGGAGAATAATACAGCGTTAGTGTTCTTCTACATTAAAAAGTCCCTGAAATGGAGTGGAGTGAGGGAATTTAGAAACCTCATTCATATTTTCCTCCCACAAAGAATAATTTTTTGCTTTGCTTAGGTTATACCTATTTAAAAAAGATTATATATATATATATATATATATATATATATATATATATATATATATATATATATATATATATATATATATATATAGTGTGTGTGTGTGTGTGTGTGTGTGTGTGTGTGTGTGTGTGTGTGTGTGTGTGTGTGTGTGTGTGTGTGTGTGTGTGTGTGTGTGTGTGTGTGTATAGACAGTATGCTTCCATCTCGCTATAACTGAAAACATTTCGAGGAAATTATTGAGAATGTTTTGGGTGCAGTGGATCACATACTTCTGGTACTGTTCTCGTGTCTCGCTAGACTGATTAGCTATCTTTATATTATTATTTCTCTGGCAACTAGTTGAAGAAGATATTCTTTGCAGATACTCTTCAAATACTCATCAGTTATATACCAGGTTTCATCAGGTTTTATGCACATATATCCTCCCATACAGAATACTATAACGCAATCCACATTAGCAATTAAGATAAAGGTATGAGCCAATCAGAGACTCCAATATCCAGAGCCATTAGAACTTTTTCATTTTGGAAGATTCTTGCAGAAATAGTCTGAAAAGTTTATTCTTCTGGACACTTGACGACTTTCAGAGATTTAGTTTCTTATTGCTTTTATAATATGTGTTAACACCCATTTATCTGTCCTGTGCTTGAATATAATTTGCCAAAGATGAGACCAGCTGATCTGAATGTTTGCATTCGGAGAGGGTATTTGCATGTTTTTCACAGAGCTTAATTTTTTTTTATTTGTTCCAACACTGCTGTTGCCAATCTCCAATCGGGTACTAGTCATGATTTATATTTCAGACCAAATACAAAGGCAGTTTATTCAATAAGAAGTTATGTTTTTCCTATTTCAGCAAGTTTTAGAATTGCTTTGGTCATAGCTTCTACTGATGGGCAGAATTTTTTTATTTTTTTATTTTTGAATATCAATATACTTTATGTGATTTGTATTAGGTAAGGATTCCCAGCATTTGAGTTGCAACCATAGTACGATAATATATATGTATATTTATTCCATCAGTCAATCCTTTCAGACTTTAAATTCACAGCTACAAAATTAACGAAAGCATACTCAAATATAATCATTCCAATTTAAGTTGGATTGATTACTACAACTTCAGAGTTTAAAAAGATACAAAGAGACTCAATTATAATCTTATAACATCTCAGAAACCGTTGACAGCGTCTCTCCCAGTGTTACCTATTTCAACCACATCCTCTTGTGAAAAACTTAAAAAGGACCTTTCTTGGGTGAACCTGCAGTGAACTATTGCTGTCAATGGTAGTGGAACTCTTTCCACAATACAGTCGTAAGCGTATCATTAAAAGGCGAGTAAAAAAATAAATAATTTTAAATATAATCACTTTTAGCTCAAGTGTCCTAAATACCTCATTAAATGAAGTACTTGACGCTTTCATTCTCAAACTTTGGTTGTAAATTCCGTAGAGTTTGACAAAACACTTGGCCTAGCAGACCTACATCAAATGACAAAAAATCTTGCAGATAAGGTGAAAATTTTGGAAGCAGAAGCTGAAGAGGTGAAAGCCTTACAACGCAAGATGGGATTGCTAGAATCAGACATTGTCCTATTTAAAAGAGATAATTCTAGGTTGAAACTGCTAATAGAAACATCTTCACCCCTCAATTCAGTGCTGTTACCTAATAACGATGATGTCCCTTCTTTCATAACACTCAGGCTTTGCAAAGTAGGTTTTCTGTCTCTACTCACAATTCTTTCAGTGCAATGAAAGACAAATGTGACAGTGCTAGTGAAAAAAGGTAGATCCAGATAAAAGTGATAGTCAACAAGACAGCCTGAATACACCACCTAACACAAATAATCAATTCAGTAACAGGTTGCAAAATAGTGAAGAAACAATAGCGTCCTTCCCCACTACTCCTAACAACACAACAACAGGCAGTAACCAGAAGAAGACTCTTTCCAGAACAAATAACCAACCCAGTAAAGGGTTGCAAAACAGCGCAGAAGATATAGAGCCCCTCTCCACTACTCTTAACAACAAAACAACTATCACTAACCAGGACAACCAAATTACATCGTCCAGCATTAATAACCAACCTAGCAATAGGTTGCAAAACAGTAAAGAAAACAAAGAAGACAAAATAGAAGCAGACTCTAATCTAAACAGTCCATTGAAGTCCTCTCCCCCACAGCCACAGTACCCAATGATTCAAGTGCAAGGGTTACAGCTCAAATATATGTTCGCATTCCTGGCAACTCCTTTGAGAGAGAGATATACAATATTTTGACAAATCAAGGCATTTCCTTTGAAGAAATCATTGATTAAGGAGCTTTTTTGCAAACCAAATTAGATCTCCTTCGCAAAAACGATATAGAAAGGATTTGAACATGTGGCTTACAAACTGAATCAATGGCCTACAGGAACAATTGTCCAGCAATTTTGTGGGGTCAAACAGTTGACACAACCTGGGTTATCTACAAAATATCCCAAACTACAACTATACCGGAAGGAACAGCAAAGAGCTTATGAAAAGATCCCCTAGCAGCGAGTCTACAGAAAGTGACACAATACAAAGCTCTTTTATCGCCGTCCACGCACAAGAGATTTCTCCTGGAGAGATGGCTCTTACGATCCTAGACTCTCACCTAGGCATACAAACTTTGGGAGGGCCTCATCATACCATGGCACATACTCATATCAGCGTTACCAATCCAACAGCAGGTACAGACACCAGAATCCATGGGCTATCCCCAGAACACACTCTGATGATGAATTCCTAGTGGAATCACCCTGTCGAAATAAATCATGGGCAAACTCAAGAACAAACTATAAATATGACTATGAATACCACCCTGATGAAACATGGTAAGAATGTAACATTAGTACATGTGAACGCTTACTCCCTTCTTATTCATTCAAAGGAAATAATAATGCTAACAAAAGACTATAGCATAGATATCCTCTGTGTACGTGAAACTTGGCCTCTTCCTACAACCGAAAATAAATATGTCAATATCACAGAGTTTAAAATATTTCGTAATGATCATGGCCGAGGTAGTGGGGTCTCTTTTTATGTTAGAAATTATTTTAGTGCATTAGAAATAACTACAGGTCTAAAATAACTGAAGATCTCGAAGACATGTGGATCACTGTGCAGTATCAGAAACTTCTATTTTTCATTGTAGGGTGTGTTTACCGGCACCCAAAAACACCTTCCAGTTCATTCAGTCATCTGCTAGAAACATTCAAATATCTGTGTGCGCCATAAACCCGTATACATACTTGGTGACTTAAATGATGACTTGCTCTCAGCAGATAACAAAATGAAAAGGATGATCAACAATGTGAAACTAACATAACTGGTGACAAAACCGACCCGTAAAACCCCAACTTCTAGGACTCTAATGATCTGATAATGACAAATAAAGTTGAAAGTATTCCCTATTGGGACGTAGTTCCTTGCCCAATTGCAGAGCACGAGCTCAACATTGCTATGCTAAACATAAACAAGTCCAAAAGTAAGTCTCTCTTCAAGACCTTCTGGTGTCTAAAAAATCACTCCCCTGATATCTTTTGTGAAGCCTTAATCAACAACAGAAATGTACTTGATGGTATTATGAACACAGATAACGTCGATTTGCAGGTTAGAATTCTAACATAAATCTTCCATGAATGCTTAGATAGTTGTGCACCCATTGCAACAAGAAAAATAACCCGCCCCTCAGCCCCCATGCAAATCAGAAATCATATACAAAACGAGCTAAGAATTAATAGATTTTATATGACTCTCCATGAATGTTATAAAGTAGAAGAGAAACATGTTATATCCCTCATTGATATAAGTAAAAAAAACTTTTACAAATAACAATTTAATGAATCAAGACATGATACAGAGCAACATGGAAAGTGGAAAAAAGCATGATACCAAATGAAAAGACTTCCTCAGAAAGTTATGAAAATATTACGGAGTTGAAAGACAAAGCGAAAACGTTTATACTTATATTGCTAACGTTAGGAAAAATACATATGGGAAAACACAAGAAAACATCAACTCAGTGAACATGAGTAATTACTTAAATGTCAATTCTTCAAATGTAAACACAAGAGAGTACTTCAAAAAAAATCCTGTCGATTGTGCTACCCTTATTCTAACCATAAAGAGCCTAAGAAACTCTGGCTCTTATGGTCCAGATGGTATACCATTTCAATTCATCAAAGATGTTCTACCCATGATTATATCTTATATTCTGGCTATTATAAACGCTTCCATTGTTACTAAAAGGTTTCCTGACTCTTGGAAAAAATCACATGTAATACCTCTGCATAAAAAAGGGGGACAGAGAAGATGTGACAACCTATTGTCCCATTTCCCTGTTATCCATTTTCTCCAAAATATTACAAAAAATTGTTGCATGCCTACTTATGTCATATTTTGAGTTAAATAAACTATTAGCTATTAACCAACATCGTTTCTGACCGGAAATCTCGAAGGAACTGCACTCGTCAAAGTTACAAATAGAATTTGCAATTATATCGATCTTAAAAGAATCTCTCTGCTTGTAATATTAGACTTATCTAAAGGCTTCGACAGTGTAAACCATTGAATTTTTATTACTAAATGTACTAACCTAAATATTGACCCGAACTGCTTTAGAGAATATCTATCTAATCACAAACAGTCTATCCATCCTAACAGCATTATCTCTATTCCAAAAACTGTATCATTTGGTGTTCCATAGGGATCAGTGCTTGGTCCTATCTTCCACTCCAGTTACGTAAATGATCTATCTTCATTCATTTCTGGCTGTCTAGTTGTACAATATGCATATGACTTCAACAACTCCTTAGTGGTTATATTAATAATCTCCCAGAGCTAACCTTAAGAGCAGAAAACACTTTGTCAAAACTTAAAACCTATTTTCAAGAAATTGGGCTGTTAATTAATGAAAGTAAAACACAATGTATTTTTAT
>JAXCGZ010002059.1:65000-67500 GCA_037179515.1 Halocaridina rubra | reverse complement strand
TTTCTGTCTGCATAACTTTGTCTCATAGTGAAAGCCACCAGGTTTCTGAGGAGATACCATCAAACTACAACAAAACTAGATCACGGGAGATGTCTGACCCAAAGCACGAAAGGTAGCAGTTAAAGTGACAAATGGTAACACTAATCACTGAGTTAGTGACACCTAAAATAAAATTCTGGTTTAAAATATATATTTCCTATTAAGGTCAAAGTAATCAGTAAATCAGCTTTGACTATTCCAGCCTACCCCCTCCCAATTCTACCCTTTTTTGGAGAGGAGGCTTTGGGTTAAGGGCCTTGATAAGCTTGGCGTCAGTTGAACCTAAAATTGCCAAGAAGAAATTTTGATACCAGAGAGGGAGAATAACTGCAAATGGAAATTAAATGATCAAAGTACTGAATTAAGTTTAATATTTATTCAAACTGAAACCCAGTTCGAGTAAGTGTTTCATGAAAAGGTTTTGACCGGCAAGTATTTTTTTGGAGGGAGAGCTTTTTTAGGCTTTAATAAAAACATTTGTGAATGATGGAATTAATGAGAAGGGAAAACTCAGAATACGAATTGTCTGTGAAATGATAAGTAAAAGATAGGTCAAGAAAGCTAGATGCATGGTCATGACTATCGGTGGGCGAATAGGTGGTTAAGGAGTAGATTAAGTTTAATAATTGAAATGTAAACCACGGTAATATATTATGGTTTTTCATGGAGCCATTTAACAGATGAAGATACAGTTCTAACGGACCTCAACTGTTACGTTAAAAATGTGTTCATTTATTTTCATTAGTGAATAAATACTTCTAACTTTTCCGTTAGTCACTTGGAAAAAGCTGCGAACTATTATGCTTAAACAAAATTGAACTCATAGCTGCAAGTGCAAATATGAATAGCGAAAAAAACAGTATCTGTTATTATCATTCTAACAGTTAATATCTACTTCATTCCAACTTTAAGAGGTGGAATAAAATCCTTTTAAGAAGAATTTCAATGTATTTTGGAAAGTATAAAAGTCTTCATCCATCATATGACACGACTTTTTTATTTTATTTTTTTTTATTTTTTTTTTTACAAAAGGCAGTCACATACAAGTAGCATGATGTCCACTCTGTCTTCTTCTTCTTCTTCTTCTTCTTCTTCTTCTTCTTCTTCTTCTTCTTCTTCTTCTTCTTCTTCTTCTTCTTCTTCTTCTTCTTCTTCTTCTTCTTCTTCTTCTAGCCCGCTGGCTAGTACAGTGGTAACGCGCTGGCTTCGCATTCACGAGGTCGAAAGATCGGTTCCCGTCCAAGACCGAGAGTTTAAGCTGTTTACTGGCAGGAACTGCAGTGGTTGGACACCACAGTGGGGGGTTGGGGCTTGCCCTGGCTGAGGAATACCAATTGTATTGAAATGGAAATAAAATTTTATTATTATTATTATTATTATTATTATTATTATTATTATTATTATTATTATTATTATTATTATTATTATTATTGTTAATATTATTATTATTATTATTATTATTATTATTATTATTATTATTATTATTATTATTATTATTATTATTATTATTATTATTATTACCTTCTTCTTCTTCTTCTTCTTCTTTGATATACAAATCTTATGCTTTTTCAGCATATGTGCCTCACCTGGAAATTTCCCCACAGCATGGATCTGAATGGATACCAAGGGGATCTATTACTTTGAAATATGAATAGCCATCCTTATAGAGCAATAATTTTAGGTCTAATTTTCGATATAGAGTCACACCTGATGAGCCCCCTTTCAGTTATCATTCAGGCAGCATAAAATCCCTGTTTATATCAACTCTATCAATAATAATAATAATAATAATAATAATAATAATAATAATAATAATAATAATAATAATAATAATAATAATAATAATAATAATGATAATAATAATAATAATAATAATAATAATAATAATAATAATAATAATAATAGTTATAATAATAAACATAATAATAATAATAGCAATAATAATAATAATAATAATAATGATAATAATAACCATGATGGTGGTAGCAATAGTTGTGATTATAATGATAATGGATTAAGCTGACGTAATTCTCTCTCATGTACATAATTTGAAAGGTAGAGAGGGGGAAGGGCTTTCAGTTTTTCTTTTTCTTTTCCTTCCAAATTTATTTTCCATTATATGGCAGTGTTTATGTGTATGTATGTATGTATGTATGTTCAGGTTTATATGTGTACGTATATGCGATTAATTACATGCACTTTCCGTACCCTCAGATGACAATGATGTGTATGAGTATGCATGTATGCATCTTTATCTGTGGCTAGGACGAATAACTCCTTTTTTTTTTTTTTATTTATTCAGATAACTGTACATGGGGACATGTGCACATGGGCACTCCCAGTCATATTGCAGTTGATAACATTATAATCTATGTGGTTATGTAAAAATAACATACTAATAGAATTTGCAATTAATTTAAAATATCATAGCAAGTAATTAATAATAAAATATAGTGTAATA
>JAXCGZ010002059.1:50000-57500 GCA_037179515.1 Halocaridina rubra | reverse complement strand
GGCTTGCAGCTTTCGAAAGCTTGTATACCTGGTCTCCGAGGAATTTATTTTGAAGAATCATTTCTGGAGTAAAGAATTTGCCTCGATGGGAGATGCTTCTCTCTTTACTCTCTTCAACCCTGATATCTGAAGCACAGTGAGCCATCAAGACTTGTGTAAATTTTACAGTGCTCTCTGATGTCCTTTCCATATATATATATATATATATATATATATATATATATATATATATATATATATATATATATATATATATATATATATATATATATATATATATATATATATATATATATTTATCAAATTCTTTGCAGTAATTAAATATCCAAAACAAACTCATATCCTTCATTTTGACTGTAGTATAAGGATGCCGCTCTCATGCTTATATATATTGCCAAAGACTTTATTAGCTGAAACAATGTCTAAGCTATATTGAGTTTTGTAGAACATAAAATATATTTTTTGCATGATTTGGAATGATTTTCGTAATCTCTCTTTTAAAGAAAATAAAGCATCTGGCTTGCACGTATGGGTTTTCAGATATATCTTTTACTGAAGAATTTATATTAGCGATCTCTCTCTTTCTCTCTCTCTCTCTCTCTCTCTCTCTCTCTCTCTCAATAATACCTTATGAAATCATTATATAACCTTCAAAATTAGTTTTCATAATAAAAAGTATTATATAAATATATTATATTTTTTATTATATACAGTAACCCTTTGGAATATATTTTATCCATCCCAATGTAAAAGTTAACATACTTCCAGCAGCTATATTCTTCATCTTCTTTGTCTTCAGCTTTAACACATTTCTATATGGAGTCGCTCTTTTATGCTAGCCTTTTCCCCTTCTTCCTGTCTCATGTATCCTTTTCCCTCAGTTCCTTGTCCCTCATATAATTTTCTATTATATCCTTCCATCGATGCTTTGGCGTTCCTTTGCCTCTCCTTCCATCTACCTCCATATCCAAAACCTTCCTACACACATGGTCTTCCTCTCTTCGCATTACATGACCGAACCACTTTAATCTTCTCTCTTGTACTTTCTTTGAAACTTCCGTTACTTTAACTCTTCCTTTAATGCAATCAATTCTAACCATATATATTCATATGATTCCATACATCCATCTCAACATCCGCATTTCCACCACTTCCAGTTTACTTTCTTGTGCTTTCTGTATCGGCCACATCTCGGCTCAATAAATCAAACCTGGTCTTGATGCACTTCTTATAATCTTCTCCTTAACCTTTTCACTAATCCTCTTATCACACAAAATTCCTGACGAGCTTCTCCAATTCATCCAAGTACACTGTATTCTGTAGTTAATTTCAGTTTCCATATCTCCATTTTCAGTCTCTGCTGAACCAAGGTATTAAAAGATGCTACTCTCTTGATGTTATACAAGCCTAATTTCACATCGCATTGTCTACTTTCTCCTCCCATCCATAGATATTCTGCTCTTACCCTGCTTACGTTCAGACCTTGCTCTTCATGTGCTTTTCTACAATTTCTAGCTTCAGTTCGACTCTTTCTCGGGTAAGGTCTATCAGCACAGTGTCATCAGCAAACATTGCTCTCCAAGGGACCTCTTCTCTGGCATTTGATTTTAAGATGTCCATCACAAGGTCGAAGATGAAGGGACTATTAACTGATCTTCGAAGGAGACCGACCTCCACAATAAAATTTTCCATAGTACCGACAGAGCTTCTTATTTATGTGGTTTCCTCGTCATACATGTCCTGTATCAGTCTAACATTTTCTAAGAGACCCCCTGCCCTCTCCTACATCTCTGTATTTCCTGCCTTGGTATGCGATCATACACTTTCTCCTAATCAATAAATACTTGGATTATTATCTTTGTTTCTCTCTTGTCTCTCCATTGTTGTCTCACTGTGTAAATTGCATCCACTGTGCCTTCCCTGGCATGAAACCAAATTGCTCCTCACTTATTGTGGCTACCCTCCTAATCCTCTCTTTTATATTTTGTTTTTCATATATCTTCATACTATGTGATATTAGTTTTTTGTCACGTTAATTATAGGAATTCTGTATATCGCCCTTCCCTTTGTAGATCGGGACCATTTGGCTGTTCATCCAGCTCTCTGGCATTCTTTCTTTCTGATAAATCTTGCACGACAGGTCCAACAGTATGTCTATACCTTATATTATATTAGAGACTATAATATATTATTTCCTAAAGATGTATCATTCATTATGAGCTTTCTTCCTTTACATCTATACATGGAAAACCACTTTCCTAATGGCCTAAATATGGAAAAATGAATAACATGACTATGAAGTTACTGGGAGGTGAATCTAGTTAAATGAATAAGAAAAAACTTGTTTAAAATCCTTCATTATATTGAGTTGTGGTCTTTGTGAAGGCATTTCTATGCAGGAAATTACTTTCATATAAAAGATATCAACCCATACCTTTATAATAAAAAGGTAAAGTAAGAATTCATATATAATAGACGCCTTCCACGGCAGATGCTGTTAAGACTCTAATACAGTTATTTTACCTTAAATTACATTGGGTGGACTTACTCGACTGCAGCATTAGACAAACTTGATGATACATTCTGGCCATGACTGAAGGTGGATAATTATTAATAGAAATTCCTAAATAAATATAAATTAAAAAAATATATATAAATAAATAAGTCTCTCTATGCAATTTGGGGATTTCATTTATTGAGAGAGTAACATATCTTTCTTCTGAAATTCAAAGATCTAAACTCTGAATTACTTTTACCATCTTTTGATCTTTGGTGGACATGCAAATCTAGTCATAACTGTAAAAATAAATTGCTCACAGAGAGGAAAGATTTTATAGTCTTACTTAAGGCTTCCTAAAGAAGACAAATAGAGAAAAAAATATTTAGTGAAGTATATTGATAGGAAAGGAGTGCAGTATTATCTAGTTTATAACTCTGATTCTCAGAATCTCATCAAATGCAGATCTAGCAGAGACAATGAGAATGCTGATGAAATTTACTATTCTTTACATTACGTGCTACAAAAATCATGAGCAAGTTGAGGAAGACACAATAGTTAGATGATGCTGATAATGCTAATTTTATGGTCTGATCTTAAAAGCAAGCGACTACCCCTTATCTGGTTTTATATCCCAAAGGTTTCAAAAACTATCCTGGCTTTAGTCTTTGGCTTCTCTGTCTAAAATATTGTTTCTCAAGCGTGGAGTGTTAAAAAAAAAAAAAAAACGTAGGTGTGAAATCAAATATTGTTTGGATGGATGGATTCGGTTTTAAGTCACGAACTCCCTTTTCTACTAAGGGCTAGGACGGTTGCCTTCTTACGAAGGACTTGCTTCGGCAGATGTAATCGTTACCCTGAGTGTATGCCCTTACTAACCTCAGTCCGTGACGGGGCGCGAACCCTCGACCTGCCGCCTCAGAGTCGCAGACGCTACCATTTTGCCACGGAGACTAATTGAAATCAAATATGGTTTATAAGATATAAAGATTAATCAAACATACTTGCGGCTATGGTTTCTTTAGAAAAGTAACGCCTTTCTGCTTCCATACTCTAGGAGAGTCAACAAAAAAAGATCTATTTATCTATGCACATAAGCAATTTTCCCCTTTATAATTGGAGTAGCTGAATCAAAAGAAAATACAGATGAGGGGATTCCCAGTCCCCTCGCTCCGCCCCATTTAGTTGATTCTTGCGACTCATCCACCTCAGGGGGAAACAAAAAAGGTATACAACGGAAATTCTTATTCATAACCTCTATGAAGAAAGTATATGGAAGGAAGGAAGTTGTTCCAATCACTTACATATAATTAGTCAGAAATTTGTTTACATATTTTTTGTCTACATTGCCATTAGACTAAATTCGCGAGTAAATTCGATATGTACCTACATAAAATACCAAGTGATAAATAGTTAAGTCACTTCTTTGACTTAACTGATGCATCATAACCAAAGAGTTCAAGTACTAGACAAGCAGCGATAATAGGCCGAAGGATAAAGTGAGTTAATGTGTGCGCTAATAATAGCTTAATATGTTAAGGATAGTTCTTGCAATTTTTATTTTCTCGTTTGATCACATTCAACTGATAAACAACGAACATAACAACCAAACAAAAAATGCCATTCGAATTGGATTACCAAAAAAAAAAAAAAATTATTTGAGGCAAGAAAAAAAAAATCCAGCTATGGTGGGATATATAAAGCATATTTTAGACTGAGATGTAAACACACAACATGCACACACACACACGCACACACACACATACACACACATATACACACACTTGAAAAAGCACATAGCTAAGCTTGAAAAAGTTCAAAGACATGCCACGAAACTGGTGCCAGAAATACGCAATCTCGGTTATGATGAGAGGCTGAGGGAATTAGACTTGCCATCACTCGAAGCTAGAAGAGTAAGGGGGGATATGGTGACAGTCTTTAAATTCCTTCATGGTTATGATAGAGTGGATAGGGATCGATATTTCGATATGGCTGGCTCTAGAACTAGAGGTCATAGTTTGAAGCTTCGTAAGAAAACTTCTTTGCAGGATGTAAGGAAATACTTTTTCAGTGAAAGAGTAGTTGATAATTGGAATTCGCTAAGCGAGGAGGTAGTTAATGCTATCTCAATCCATAGTTTTAAGGACAGGTACGATAAGTATCACTAAGTCTAAAATGGAACCGATCAGGAGACGGGAAGATACGAGCTTTGAGCTCTTTCCCGTAAACACAATTAGGTAATCACAATTAGGTAATCACACAGAGTTAAGAAGGAAATATAGCAGAAACAGGTCTTCAAAGCATCAAGTGTTTTTTAATCAATTGCAATATTAAGTTAGGATGTGTTTTACTAGAAATATGTTTCACTGAAGAGATTAACTAAGTAACTAAATTAGTGCACATAAGAAGATATAGCAATTCTGTTTGAGATTAAATAAAAACTTTTTTTTTTTTTGGCTTTCAGTGAAAACCAAAAACGTCGGGATAAAAGCATCTCTGTCTCTAACATCCCCTTCCAATGGTCGGGGGAGGGATGGTAGAGGATCCCTAGGGGCTGTAGAGGGGGAATAGCTCTTAGGGTCCTGAAACAAAAAGTCAGGGACTTTGAGACCTTTGTAGCAAATCTGGATGATAAAATTCGGAATATGACTGAGAATTGAAAGAGAATGAAACACTTAGAGATAATAAGAACTTTAGAGTAATATAATAAGGCACAAGGGGAAGAGTGAGAAGAACTAGACAAATGAAGAAAATTGCTGGACAGCGTCAAAATAAAAAAGAAAAGAAAAAGAAAATAATAACAAACTGCTGAGTGACAACCTGAATGAATTAAATGTTAGGTCACTGCTCTCCTCTGAGAGAGACGAGATTGCAGCTTGGAATGTCCAGATAAAGGAAAACATCAAACAGTTTAGAAAAGAGTTTCAGGAGCTGAATACGGACCATGAGACCATTAAAATTTCCTTTGCGATTGCAGTAAAGCAAAATGTGGCAGTAAAACAGGAAATGAGGGATGTGGCACTGGACAATGTAAAAACTGTTGACTACGAAGTACCATCATTAGAAAAAATGAACGATGTTGTGATTAAATGGCTACTCCACTGAGCATACAGACATTTGATAAAGAGAAGTCAGTGGTAATGTACGATGTAAGTGAATCCTAGGAGATAACATGGCAGGGGAGACTTGAACATTATAAAACTAGGGCTTTAGACCTGATGAGGAAGCTTGTAGTAGTATATGGTAAAGAAAATATTGCAAACACTCACCGAATTGGTATATAGTTTTTGAAAGAAAAATAAGAATAATGAAAGTAACCTTTAAGAGAGGGGACACATGTAGAAAAGTATTGATGGGGGCAAAAAAACTCAAAGACCTTCAAGAATTCAGAAGTGTTCATTAAGGAAAAGATAGGAAGGATAAAAAACTTGTTGCAAGAAGCTAGAGGGCTAATTGAGGGAAGAAATGTTTGTTTCAGAGTTCTTCCAGCCAAAGGGGAGATAAATAAGATTATGAGAGAAGATCAGGGGATGCTGCCTCATTAAGATTGATGTATGCAAATGTTAATGGGGTAGCTGGTAAGGCAGTAGAATTAAAGGAAAGGATTCACAGAAGCAAGGCAGATACAGTAGTGGTTACAAAGATTGAGGACATAATCAGTGTCACAGTTTTTACTAATGGTTTCAGAATATAAAGGCTGAAAAGATGAGAGGACTGGTGGAGTGATAGCAATGCTTATACGTGAACGATTCCAGGTGGAAGAAATAAACTTTGTTATAAAAAGTGAGTTCAAGGATTTCTTGCTGTTCTCATCAATACTGGGACAGGGAACATTATAATAACTGCTGTATAAAACTCATCAATGAATCAACATAGGCTAGAAGGTTACGAGGAGAGTCATATAGGTACTATGAAAGTCATAAACTCAGTTGTTAGCATCGTGCAGGAGAGAAGGTGTAAGATTTTGATTATGAGAGATTTTAATAATAGAGATTTAGATTGGATAAATCTTGACCCTCACAATGGAAGGGAATCATTGGGGGAAAGATTCCTAGACTGGGTACAAGGGAATTTCCTATACCAACTTGTACTGGAACCAACGAGGGCCCATGGTGGCAATGAGCCATCACTGCTTAATCTAGCATTCACAGGTAATGTGTTGGATATTGAAAAAATTGAGTATGAAGCACCAATTGGAAAAAAAATGACCACCGTGTGCTGCTGATGGAGTATATTATCGAAGAAGTTCTGCCTAAAAGTAGAGGCACTGAGAAGAACACAGGGAGGAACTATCCAAAAAGAGACTGAATCAAAATTAACGAGCTTTTGGCAGTTATTGACAGGAGGACCTTATTTAACAACAAATTTGTACAAAAAATGTGAGGAATATGGGAAGATAGTCAATTGTTGCATACCTTCCACCAAAATAGGAGTTATTCATACCAGAGAGAAATGATTCAATAATGTGTGTAAGAGAGCTAGGGAGTAGAGAGACAAATGCTAGGAAAGGCATAAGAGGAGAAAAACATAAATGCCTGGCAGTCTTATAAAAGAACAAGAAATGATTACCTTAGTAAAAGATGAGAAGCAGAGAGAGATTATGAAAGGATGGCTAAAGAAAATCCCAAGTCTTCCACAGCTTTATCAGAGGAAAACTGAAGTTAAGAAAAAAGACTTTAAAGTTAAAGAGAGCAGATGAAAGCATCACTGAGAAAGACGAAGAGATCTGCCAAGACTTGAATATGGCGATTCAGTCAGTATGTACAGCGGAAAATGCCCAACCCCTCATATTACAGATATAGGAATTTACGAGCTCACATTAGAGAACATCATCTTTTCAGCCACAGAGGTATGCAAAGCACTGATGGAGTTAGATGCCCATAAGGCTGCAGGTCCTGATGATATATCCCCTTATGTATTTTTAGAAATGTACTAAGCCAATATCGGTGGCACTATGCCTCATATTTGAAAAATCGCTGAAATCTGGGGAGATTACAAGATTC
>JAXCGZ010002059.1:40000-45000 GCA_037179515.1 Halocaridina rubra | reverse complement strand
CCAATATCTAAAATGCATTACCAAAGCTGAAAAGATAGATGAAATCACGCTACAGGAGACTGTGCACGGAGAAAAACATCCTGAAAATATCCGTATACCAGGGCTTCTATCATCACTGGACGCCAGGAGAAAATAGAGGCAGCCACATTCACCAAGAGGAATATCCTAGCCGAAGAAGTCATGCAGCCAGGGAAATGTGGAGAAGGAGTACAAGTTCAGGCTGTCAGAATTAAACTTCAAAACAGCAATATCACCTTCTACACTATGTACAGACATCAAGAGGCTGAACTTGACTTGACAAACAGCCAGCCACACTGACCTGGTCATAGGTGGAGTTTTCAACTCTCACCACCCAAGGTTCACTTCCGATCATACCTGCAGAGCAGGCAGACATATTATTTGACTGCTAGACAATTGCAACAATGTAATCATGTTAAATGACCACGAGCCAAACTCTCAACAAAGGAGGTATTTTGGACCTCACCTTCATCTCTGACTCACTTAAATGTTACGCTACATGAAGAAGCACCCCCACATCACAAGTGACCACTATGGGGTATATCTCAAGCTAACCAGAGCGACTTTGAGCAACACATCGCCAATTGGTATGCAGCATACACCCTCCTGGAGGATATCAACCAGGCAGAGGCAGATCTAGTCAGTGCCATACGAGCTGTAGCTGACCTTTCCATCCCCCTCCACAAGCAAGGACACTTCAACTACCAAGACAGATGGTACTACTGTGACAGAGTGAAGGAGCTCAATCACTGACTTAATATTGCCAGGATAGCTCACAAAATCTGGCCAACCAAAGACTCTTAATGCCTTCTCCAGACCGTTAAGCAACAAGTCCATGAAGAAATCAAGGATATTAAGGGAAAAAACTTACTCAAATGGTGCTCCACACTTGATGCTCACACAACAGTGGGCCAAATGTGGAATAAGATTAACTTTATTGCAAAAGGAAGAACACCAAAAACCATCCCTCACAGAGACCCCAGCACAGAAGCAACAAGAGGAGCGCTACAACACCTCACTACCAAAAGATGGAAAAATGACTGAACATGCCTGCAACACCGGAGACTCTACCGACACCCCTTTCATCCTCACTGAACTGAGAAGAGTGAGCAAAAGCTCAAGAAATACAGCCTCTGGGGTAGATAGGATCACACACATCATGGTCCAAAACCTCGGACCCCAGGGGGATCCTGCTCTGCTCTTGCTAAGCAACTCCACATGGACCCAAAGAGTGAAACCAGCCCATTCAAAAATCAAAAGATCCATATAACCCACTTCTAAAATCCCTTTTAAGCTGTCTGAGCAAGACAGCCAAGAAGATGGTGCTAAACCGACTCCGCTAGAAATGCCCACCCTTCCACCACAACATGCTCGCCTATCAAGCTGGAATAGGAGCAACTGAATGCATAGCATCCTTGCTATCATTCTTGAATAACAAAAAAGGGATCATCATCTTCCTGGACCAAGAGAATGCTTTTGAGCAGGCTAATGTACCTGCCATACTCTCAGCACTTATCGACAAACAAGTCAAAGGTACTTTTCTCTCCTGGATCAAGCTGAGTCTACTGGACCACAATGCTCGAGCGAAAGTACAAGGACACTACTCAACCTTCAAGCCACTAGAAAATGGGACTCCAAAAGGTGGCATCCTCAGTCCCTTCCTCTTTAACTGCCTGATGGAAAAAATCATGGACATCAAGCTGCCACCTAGGACCATAATCTTCAATTATGCCGATGATTTTGCCCTGGTGGCCAGAGGTCATGATGCCTTTTGACCTTGCCCAAAGAACCCTAGCAACAATTCACAAGGTCTCCATCACCATTGGGTTCAAGATAAATACCCTCAAAACAAAAGCGCTTGCCATCCACCAGGAGAGCCAGAAAAAGCTGATCATAAATAAATACTCTATGGACTGGGTCAGCAATCACCAGTATGTTGGTGCTTACATCGACAGTGCACTCTCCTTCGGACCCGAGATCCAATACCAACACTTTTTATGTACAAGCTATTCGAAGCCTTGTGGACTACATTTGTCCTGCCCTCTGGCTTCTCTCAAAGCCTAAATGGACAAAAATTGAGGTCATACAAAACAACTCAATGTGAATCATGCTAGGAGCCCTAATCCAGAGAAAATAATAAACCTCCAGCTGGAAACTAGCCTACTTTCTTTGAATCACAAATCTGTGCAGAGAACGACCTCCATCATGGCCAAGACCACTGCAGCACTACACCCCTGCATCACCAGCAAGAACTTCAAGCTCGCTCTGAATCAACATCCTGACCTTCCTAGAAAGACCTGGGCAGCAAAGGTCAGCACCAAACTACCAGCCTTAGGTGTCGTGAGCAACATCCTAGCTAGAAACCTGGACACTCCTCATCCACACTACAGATGCCCTCCACCATGGAACGACCGCCCGCTCAACATCAAGATTGAACTTTCAAACGCTCCAAATAGCTCAGTCAACTCTAGCATCCTCAAGGATATATACATCGATAAAATATGGAATTGGAGCAGACCCAACTCCCTGATATCTGCACTGAGGGCTCAGTTAATCAAGAGACTGAAGCCTCAGCCGCAACCTTCATCACAGAGGGACATGAGGAGTCCTGGAGACTGTCTAATTCCTGCTCCTCACTCCAAACTAGTTTTTGCTATCACCAAAGCTCAGCATCATATAACTCTTAAAGAAGCAGACCATGCCCTCATTCTCACAGACTCAAGGTGTGACTTACAAGCCATTCAGAAGATGCCCCTGAGAGCCAAAGTGAATCATCATCATAAATATACTCCGCAACTACCAAAAGAAAGCTATATAGTTTGCCTTTGAAAGCTGCGAGGGAGGATGAACTTTTAAGATGCTCTAGAATATTGTTCCAGAGTGTTGGCCCTTTAATAGTGATCATCTCTGGACCTGCTCTTGTGTTTCTTCTCTGAATAAAGAGCTCACTACTCTGTCCTGTGTTAGTACCCCTTATATTCCTGACTGTTTTTAAATTAAATAGCCAGCTAGGATAATGATGGTTCAAGATTTTGTATGCAAAAAAATAAAATAGTATAAGCGACCTTGTTTTCTGCCAGAAGCCACCCAAGCTTTTTGAGAGCTGGTGTGATGTGGTCATATTTTCTTATTCCTCCCAGGGCAATTCGAGCTGCAAAATTTATAAGCTTCTGTATTCTGTTTATCTGAGTTTTTGTGGTAGCTCCCCAACAGTTATGCAGTAATTATTGTGACTTAGGGCTAGAGATTCAACAACAGTTATTCGAGGGGTAGTCTCAAAATTGTCTTTTATACGTGATAAGTACATAAATGCAACTGTAACCTCTTTGCATACTTTATATATATGGGAATCAAGCAACTTGTAGTTATCAAAGTGAAATCCTAGATTTTTTATTGTTTTGCTAGGTGTAATGATATTGCCGCAAAAATTAAATGTTATGTTTTCTGTAATTTGTGCTCTATGGAACCTTGAGCCAATAAATATGCATTGTGTTTTACTTTCTTTAGCAAACAGCCAAATTTCTTGAAAATAGGTTTTAAAATTTGACAAAGCATTTTCTGCTCTTAAGGCAAGCTCTGGGAGATTAATAATATCACCACTAAGGAGTAGTTGAGTGTCATCTCCATATTGTATGACTAGACAGTCAGATATGAATGAAGTTAGATCATTTACGTAAATGGAGAAGAGGATAGGACCAAGTACTGATCCCTGTGGAACACCAAATAATGCATTTTTTTGACATAGAGATAATGTTGTTAAAACGGAGAGACTGTTTGCGATGAGACAGATACTCTCTAAACCAGCTCTGATCAATATTTAGGTTAGAGCATTTACGTATAAGAATTTCATGTGTTACACTGTCGAAGGCTTTTGATAAGTCCAATAATACAAGCAGAGAGATTTTTTTCATATCCATATTTTTATAGACACTATTCGTAACTTTGAATAGAGCAGTTTCTGTCGAGAGTTTCAGTCTGAAACCATGTTGGATAATAGCTAATAGTCTTTTTGACTAAATATGAAATAAGTCGGAATGCAGCTTCTTCTTCTTCTTCTCAGCTTTAACCCAATTATATATAGGGTCGCCGTTGTGAATGAGTAGTCTCCATCTATTTCTGTTCTGTTCTTCATTTCCATCAATACCCTTCCATTGCTTGTGATATTTTTCCAAGAGTCAGGAAACCTGTTAGGAAACCTTTGATGAATTGAAATAGTATACCATCTGAACCATAAGAGCCAGAGTTTCTTAGGCCCTTTATGGTAAGAAATATGGTAGCACAATGGACAGGATTTTTCCTGAAGTACTCTCTTGTGTTTACATTGGAAGAATTGACATTTAAGTAATTACTCATGTTCACTGAGTTCATGTTTTCTTTTGTTTTCGCATATGTATTTTTCCCAATGTTAGCAAAATAGTTATTAAAGTTCTCTGCTTTGTCTTGCAATTCTGTAATATTTTCATAACGTTCTGAGGTAGTCTTTCCATTTGATATCATGCTTCTTATTTTCCATGTTGCCACTGTATCATGTCCAGGGTCATTAACTTGTTTTTTGTAAAAGTCTTTTGTAATTATATTGATAAGAGATCTGACACGTTTCTTTTCTACTTTATAACGTTCACGGAGAGTCATATCATATCTATTCATTTTTAGCTCTTTTTGTATTTGATTTCTGATTTGCATTGCCTCTTTGATGTCATTAGTTAGCTAGGGGGCTGAGGGGCGGCTTATTTTTCTTGTTATAATGGGTGCACAACTATCTAAGCATTCACGGAAGACTTTTGTTAGGATCTCAAGCTTCCATACGGACTGAGAATCATATATCTCTTACCCACAGCATCCTCCAGATTAACTGCAAAGTCACCAGGAAACTCACCAACCAACATCTGAAAAGACAAAGCGAGTGCACAAATGCTGGATCAGCTTCCACATCCTGGTACAAAGCAGTAATCAATCTCCAGACCATAAACCTCTCCAGAACT
>JAXCGZ010002059.1:27500-30000 GCA_037179515.1 Halocaridina rubra | reverse complement strand
TTAAAAGACAAAACGTATCGAAGGCAGCTTTAATTTCTTGGTTTGAATTTGATACCGGCAAAAGCGAGCACGCCTCCTTCCTCGAACCGCTCCGACCAACACAGATCCTGCTTCTTTACACTTTGGGCTCGAAGGCCACACTGAGGGCATTATGGCATACTGTACCTCATCCGAGAGGAGTTCCCACAGTCTTAGGTGAGGTGAGGCGATATGAAGAGCTAGCATCATTCATCTAGGGCAATAGGACGCACTGATGTCTTAAGACATCACGAACTTATGGGAGGCATATGAAATATTCTTCTTCTTCTTCGTCTACATCTTTTCCCACTTTTATGTGAAATATTTAATGGAAATGTACGAAAATCAGCAAAGGTTGAAGGTAAAAACATACGAAGGAAAGCCATAAATACAGAATAAAAGATAAGTAAACCATACATTTTCAATGGATGGATTAACAAACGCATCAGCAGAAAATGCGAAAATTAAATGATGTAGGTAGAGTCAGGAAATGCCATTGATATAATTATATTGAGATAATTATCACATACTTAATACTGATCTCATAATGTATGAAAACCAGGTATATGAGAAGTAACAGGAGTTGAGCATTCATGTTTCAGGAGAGGATCAAATCCTTTCATTCACATCATAGATAGTACCAATGCATTAATAATACATAAATTATATGCGTTATGGTAAAAAAATAATATAATATATAAATTATTTTACTGACTTTTCATAAGAAGTCTCATCTCTGCATCAAAAGGACAAAAAGAGGCATCGTATGGAAATATAAGATACTCTCGACCCTAGATAACACTACCATATTTTGGTGAACGCTTGAATTCTACGCATGATGCCTCCGAAAGATATGGAGCTCATGATTTTTTTTTTTATTTTCTCTACAAGTTTTTGTATGTGATTTATCTGATTAGCAAGATCACATCATACCGCTTCAGGAAAGTTTATATTTATATTTGCAGTAAAAAAATCCAGAAAATAAACATTGTCAGAGTATAAACAGTACATTGCGTCAGTAAATGGTAGAAAAATGCAATACTAACTTTTATGCTATGTTACGTACACGTGCGCACACGCATATATATATATATATATATATATATATATATATATATATATATATATATATATATATATATATATATATATATATATATATATATATATATATATATATATATATATATATATATATATATATATATATATATATATGTGTGTGTGTGTGTGTGTGTGTGTGTGTGTGTGTGTGTGTGTGTGTGTGTGTGTGTGTAAAGGCAATAATGGTTACTTTCATGGTACAATAAACCTAATTACATTTTGAGCTGCTTTATGGTCACCAACTGTATTTGAGCTGAAGTTCGGGGACTCTTTATCATTTTACCATCATTCAAATCCATAAAACTGCAAAATAGTTAGTTAGTGGCTAGTTAAATAAATAGTCAGATATAGGCCAAGTTATGCACCACAAGTGCGTGATAAAAGTAGAAGAGACTATTATAATCGCAAAATAAATATTTCAAGTCTAACATTTCTGATAAAACCACTAATATGGCAGATAAATATGAAGACTTAAGTTTCCTTTTCTTGTAATGTTTCCCGTTCTCTGTATATATATATATATATATATATATATATATATATATATATATATATATATATATATATATATATATATATATATATATAAATATATATATATATATATATATATATATATATTATATATATATATATATATATATATATATATATATATATATATATATATATATATATATATATATATATATATATATAAACAGAAATAAGTCAGAACACTCTTTTACAAGCATAGCATATAAGAGAGGAAAGAATTTTGAAGGAAAAAGAAACACAGACAAAAATATAATTCAGGTAAAAAAATTTTTTATTCAAAGCATGACAAGGATGGGCGGGGTTAAACTTGAGTAGGATTGGAAGTTACAGATAACAGAATATGCAATTGACGCCTCTATTGTTTGAAATAATAAGGATTAGATATGTGTATGCGCTCGAGCACGCGCGAATGCGCGTGTGTGTTTGTGCATGTAGAAAGAAAGAAAGAGAGAGAGAGAGAGAGAGAGAGAGAGAGAGAGAGAGAGAGAGAGAGAGAGAGAGAGAGAGAGAGAGAGAGAGAGAGAGAGAGAGAGAGAGAGAGAGAGAGAGAGAGAGAGAGAGAGAGAGAGAGAATGTCCCCAAAAAACGTCTAAGTATGCATGCATCATATGAAGCAATGTACTTACTGTGAAAGTAAAAAGGGCATTCAGGAAATTTGCCCGAACGCATCAGATTATATAACAGAACGATCCTAAAGGTAAAATTAAGGTAATACTACAATGATAATACTTCAGCACACTTTCCTGCTTCAGCATTCGAGCTTAAGCGTATCATTTACAAGTGTCACGCTCTAACGCGCATTACTAAAATTCATTTCCAATATTTACCTTCGAAATATCAT
>JAXCGZ010002059.1:17500-20000 GCA_037179515.1 Halocaridina rubra | reverse complement strand
TGACTTAGTAATCATAAGTCCTAGGTTCGAGTCCCGGTCGGGGTAAAAAATGATTCATGTTTTCACATATGTAATGTGTTTATTTGATAATATATATATATATATATATATATATATATATATATATATATATATATATATATATATATATATATATATATATATATATGAATAATTTTTACCCAGACCGGGACTTGAACCTTGGACATAGGCCCCAGGTTCAAGTACTGGTCGGGGTAAAAATGATTCATGTTTTCACATATGGTAATGTGCTTATTTGGTTTTACATAAATATATATATATATATATATATATATATATATATATATATATATATATATATATATATATATATATATATATATATATATATATATATATATATATATATATATATATATATATATATATATATATATATATATATATATATATATATATATATATATATATATATATATATATATATATATAAATATATATATATTTATATATATATACATATATATATATATATATATATATATATATATATATATATATATATATATATATATATATATATATATATATATATATATATATATATATATATATATATATATATATATATATATATATATATATATATATATATATATATATATATATATGTAGGATGAATTCTACCGCTGCCCAACAAGTTGTAGGATGAATCCCACCGCTGCCACCAAGTTGTAGGATGAATCCCACCGCTGCCACCAAGTTGTAGGATAAATCCTACCGCTGCCCAACAGAAAACAAAAGGGGGGTAATTCCCATACATGTCCTAACTGTAGTGAAAAGAGAGAGAGAGAAAAAAAAAGAAAGTAGAGAAGTTTTTTTAAATATCTGAATAATACCTTTAGAAGCCACGTACACGCATTGATGGGATTCAAACAGACAGAAAGAAAAAAATCCCTATACATGTCCAAACCTTAGTGAAGAGAGAAAGAAGGGTATTTAAAATCCCTTATTAGTTGTTGGAAAGAACAACCCATGTTTTAGAACTGAAAGAAAAAAGTGGGAAAGAAAAGGTCCCCTTTTATTATTTGTTTTACCTAGTTTTAAGATAATTTTAAGCGACAACTCAGAGACTCCTTTAAAGATAGTTTTTGAATAAGTGCCTTTGATGAATTGTGTGATTTGCACCGATAGTAATAAGTTGTCTTCTGCCTAAATAATATCCTTGTTTTGTTTTAGCATTATCATTGTTTGAATCATGATTTAATCTTTGTGTTCATTAAGTTCTCATATCAGTTTGTCTCTGAATAGGAATTGCACATTGGAATGATGAATGTTTTCTGACTTTTCACATCGTAACCAATATTTTGTTTCAGGAGTAGTTTTTAAGGCCTAATTTTAAGACAAATCAATGCCCCATAGTAACGATAGGAATTTACCATTTATGTTATTGTCTATCGCATTTTTAATGTTTGTACATACTAATGTTCTACATGATTTATCTTTTTACTGTAGCTAACCAACTTTTGTAAATCTTTTGAAAAAGGAGAGAAGTAGACACAGTAACGTCATGATCTAAACTAACTTGTGATCTTAATTAGTGTTTAATAATGATTAGATACACACTGAAATCCTAATGATTAAGGTTTATTTTATTTGTTAAATATAGGAATGTTTGTACTAAAGATTGTTTAGTGTTCATAGAACTAGGAATTCTTAGAAAATAGCTTAAATAATTCGGCCCCATTTCTATTGTAAGCTAATGTTAGCTAGGATATGTCCAAGAGCTCTCGAAAAATTAGCCCATGCTTCGACTGAAATAAGAGATATTTCAGTTTTGGTTGGGAGGGATGTCGCATGACGGAAGTCGTAAAGAGAAATGGAAGAGGCTAGAGGGCAAGGGTGAAATAGAATACTCTCCCAATTGTTTTCTGTGGTACGGTCAATGTTTGTAGAAAGTGTCAAGGAGATATATGACCGGACCCATGGGACTTAGCATCTGGCATCAAGTACCGGGAGAGGATGGGAAAGGCCAGGAAGTTAGCCATTTCCTAAACCACAAGAAACACAAACATGTGGCCCGTATGTATGTACATGCCCTGGAGAGATACCCAATAGCCACGCTCTGACCTGGAACTTTTCCGTTCTATAGGCTTGTTGAAATAGCCCCTCCCCGAAATAGGAGGGACTCCACTTCGAACCTGGCGTTGATTTGCAGGACTGGATGTCACTCGAGTTCATTGGCAGGATTGGATGTCAAGCCACGCCCTGCTCTGGGGGTATTTCAAGAACCACCCAGGGCAGACACAGTTAGTTAGAACTTTGCCCGGGGCACGAATAGATCATAGATTGTGATTGTCATAGGGTGGGGGGCATTGAGGCGTCGAATGTGTTGTACTCTAGAATAAATTAAGATAAAGGAACCACTGCTTGTCCATTCTTACCTTGCACCCTTCTGGTACTAATATTAATATAGTGAGAAGAAATCATTACGACAACTGATGACACGTGGTGTAAT
>JAXCGZ010002059.1:7500-10000 GCA_037179515.1 Halocaridina rubra | reverse complement strand
TTCTGGAGACAAATCTGCCAGTATGTTTACTCCTAGATCTCTCTCATTTTCTGTCTCTTGAAGTTGTACTCCAGCCACCGAGTAGTCAAGCTTGGGCCTTCTTGCACTTGTACCCATTCTCATTACCTTACATTTTGAAGTATTGAATTGCATTAGCCACTTTTCTGACCACTCATGCAGATTATTTAGATCCTCCTGAAGTTCTCTACCATTGTTCTCGTTTTTTACTTTCTTCACAATCTTTGCATCATCTGCAAACACATTCATGTATGAATTTACAGACTCTGGTAGATCATTTACATATACAAGGAACAAAAGTGGCCCTAAAACTGAACCCTGTGGAACTCCACTACTAACCCTTCTCCATTCAGACACTGAGTGTCTTACTCTAACCCTCTGTTCCCTTCCTTCTAAGTAAGTTTTTATCCATTCCAAAACATTTCCACCTATTCTAGCCATTGATTGCAGCTTCCTAATAAGTCTCCCATGTGGAACAGTGTCAAACGCTTTCTGGAAGTCTAGGAATATGCAATCTGCCCAGCCCTCTCTTTCCTGTAAGATTTGGCTTACCTCATCATAAAATTCTAATAAGTTTGTTACTGTTGATCTACCTTCTCTGAAGCCATGTTGCTTCACTGACAAAAAGTTGAAGGATTCCAAGTGAAGAGAGATATGTTTCCTTAGTAGTTTCTCCATAACGTTGCAAACTATGCTGGTCAAGGAAACTGGTCTATAGTTCAGAGCCGTATCCCTCCTTTCCTTTTTGAAGATAGCTATCACATTTGCTTGTTTCCAGCATCTTGGAATCTCCCCCGACTCCAGTGACTCCTTAAATATGATACTTAGTGCCACTGATATTGTGTTTGCGCATTTTTTAAGCACATGAGGGGATATGTCATCGGGACCTGTAGCTTTATGAACATCTAAATCCATCAGCGCTTTGCATACCTCTGTGGCTGTAAGGTTGATGTTCTCTAATACCTGCCCTTGAGCTTCCATCACTGCAATCTGAGGGGGTGGGGTATTTTCTACTGTAAATACTGACTGAAACTCCTTGTTCAATTCTTTGCAGATCTCTTCATCCGTCTCAGTGATGCTTCCATCCGCTCTCTTTAGCCTTAAAACCTGTTCTTTTACCTTCAGTTTTCCTCTGATAAAGCTGTGGAAAAGCTTGGGATTTTCTTTAGCCTTCCTGGTGATGTCCCTCTCATAGTCTCTCTCTGCCTCTCTCCTTTTACTTAGGTAGTCATTTCTTGCTCTTTTGTAGGTTTGCCAGGCATTTATGTTTTTTCTCCTCCTATGCCTTTTCCAGCATTTGTCTCTCCACTACTTAGCTCTTTTACACCCATTATCGAACCATTTCTCTCTGGTATGAATTACACCTACTCTGGTGACAGGTATGCAGCAATCTACTATCTTCCCATATTTCTCACAAAAGATGTCATACATTTCTTGTACAGATTTGTTGTAAAATAAGGTTCTCCAGTCAATAACTGCAAAAGCTCATTCATTTTGATGTAATCTCCTTTCCGATAGTTCCTCCTCATGTCCTCAGTGCCTCTACTTTCAGGAAGAATATCTTCAATGATATACTCCATCATCAACACACAGTGGTCACTCTTTCCAATTGGTGGTTCATACTCAATTTTTTCAATATCCAACACATTATCTGTGAACACTAGATCAAGTAGTGATGGCTCATCCCCACCCCTGGCCCTTGTTGGTTCCATTACATGTTGGTGTATTAAATTCCCTTGTACGCAATCTAGTGTGTGTGTATGTATGTATATGTATACATGTTTATATATATATATATATATATATATATATATATATATATATATATATATATATATATATATATATATATATATATATATATATATGTATATATATATATATATATATATATATATATATATATATATATATATATATATATATATATATATATATATATATATATATATATATATATATATATATATATATATATATATATATATATATATATATATATATATATATATATATATATATATATATATATATATATATATATATATATATATATATATATATATATATATATATATATATATATATATATATATATATATATATATATATATTTATATATATATAAATATATATATATATATATATATATATATATATATATATATATATATATATATATATATATATATATATATATATAGGTAGTCGCCGTGGCTCAGTCGGTAGCGTCTCCGACTCTGAGGCGTCAGGTCGAGGGTTCGCGGCCCGTCACGGTCTGAGGTTAGCAAAGGCATGCACTCAGCGTAAGGATTACATCTGCCAAAACAAGTCCTTCGCAAGAAGGCAACCGTCCTAGCCCTTGGTTGATAAGGTAGTCCGTGACGTAAAACCGGAAATATATATATATATATATATATATATATATATATATATATATATATATATATATATATATATATATATATATATATATATATAT
>JAXCGZ010002058.1:100000-119425 GCA_037179515.1 Halocaridina rubra | reverse complement strand
TTTTTATACTGACCACTTTAAAAAAAAATTTAGTTGAATTGAAACATAAACAGCTTGTCGTAAAGTAATTTACCCAAGAAGTGTAACATGACATTACCCATGTAATGTCATGGATGCTCAAGTGGTGTGACTTGATATTTCCAGTGTGGTTTTCTGGGTACTGTGTGGGTTTGCAGAGAGATGACAAAGATCTATGGTTCAACCCGTAGGCCACTCACACCTCTGCATCCCTGATCGTAGGTCAGAAATGTCACACATTTCTGTGTTGTTCTCATGAGAGCCTCCACCAATACATATATACACTTGAAAATACACATATAGGCACTCCTTGTACCCAATTGGCGTTCCTTTAGCCACGCCCCTCAAGCTATAGGCTGTAACCCTTCTTCTCTGGGAAGTCTATTGGTGGAGGCGTGGCCAAGCATACCACGCCCTGTCATCTTTCTGATACAAAAAGAGTCAGAAGCAGTGAGAGTGGTAGTAGTCTTGGGAGCGCCTATACACTAAGCATTTTTACCTTAAGGGGGCGGGGAAGCATTGAGGTGTAGAATAAGTGTACAGTATAACTAAATAAACTAAATAAATCTTGCTTATCTGTTATCACCTCGCATGTATAGCTTTGTAGTTGTACAACTAACATGACACTGGTGGAACATAGCATTACGATTCCTGTATAAGTATACAACTATACGACAAGCTAAAGAACTAAGGCTGTGGAACTACAACAATTATACTGTCCAAGTTTTATGATAGTGGTCACCTCCATAGGTTAACAAGGTGGTATGATCATTAATATCTACATTATTAGTGTTCTTTAGTTTAAAGTTTGGTTCAAATAATTAAACAAACACGGAGGATATTAAGACCAATAAAAAATGCTGCACTACTTTTAAAATTTGCAGAAAACAGCAACATTTACTTACATAAACAAGTGAAACCCAGTGTTGCTTTTTTTTTCCGCATGGTAACGAACGGAAAACAATATCCTGTTTGTAGTCCCTCTTTTTCAACTCCTCTTCCAATTTCTGTTTATAAGTCTTTGCTGCAGGTTGGCTATCACACCTTTTGAAGCGCGGTGGTACCTATTCAAAATTATATAAAGAAATAAAATGTTCTTTATAAATACCGTTTAACTATACCCTTTCTTTTGTGTTAAGTAATCAGACAGGATTGAAAATCACAATGTATCTAATACCTAGCATGCTAAACAGCCAATATTAATACAGTACAGCCAATATTAATAGTGTAAGGAAATTTCTGTAAATAATTAAAAAAAATTTAACTAGGATTATCTAATCCTGAAGCACTACTTACTTCAAAATAAGGAGCATATTGCTTTTCCTGATTGTCTCGGATAGCTCTGGGGAAATTGAAGTTTCCATCGTTGTAGTAAAGGGCCGAAAGGTTCACTTTTGGCAAAGGATTAACTGGTAAAGGGTAAAGAGGAGGCGTAGATGGTGTTGGTAAAAGAGGTGGCCTGCTGCTGATCAAGGGTGTGGGGTCAGATATACCAGGGGATGGAGTTTTGACAACATTAGTGGCACTAACTTTGAAAGTCGCTGAATGAGGCGGCTGCTGCTTTAAATTATTATTCAGAGGAGGAGATTTTGGCTTATTCGATGGAGGTAATTTGGATTTAGTAAGAGGTGGAGACTTGGTCGGTCTTCTGGGTGGAGCTCCTGATCTTGGAGGAAACACTGTAGGTTTTCCAGAAGCCAGAGATTTAGTATTGTTAAAGTTTCTTTGACGAGGTGCAGGGTGTCCTATCACTGGCATGGATTTCAGTGGTTCACGCCAATTCTGATCTATTCCTCTACGAATATGACGCATTCCCTGAGCAGGAGTCCATGAAGATGGGCCAGGTCTTCTGCCAGGCTAATTTAGAAAATACTTTATCAAAATGAAAAAAATATCTACATACCATTCTATCTGGACTCATCCTAACATATTCTTAAGCATTCACGGAAAAAGAGAAATGTTGCATATATCAAAACTACTACTAAAGGCTCCAGTCAAAATATTTTTGCATGTTCTTGAAGAGAAGAGCATTGAAGTTTACAAACATGTTTTTTTGGAAATGTGTGGTTTATCATAAAAGAAATCATCATAATTTTTCATACAGATGTAATAAAAATGTAAAATGATTAAAACCTCTGCAAGCTCCTTCTCACCTTAGCTGAGACTTTTGTCTTTCTAGACGACTGCTTCTGTTGTTGAGCAAGTTTACTAATGTGAGATGAAGCTTTGTCATCTTTCAGTCGAACAAATAATTTACCACCTTTGTTGCTACATACAAAGACCTGAGAAAGATATAAATATTAGAACTCCCCTAATACGGTCCACGTCATGAACCCTTTTCACATATGGATACTAAGTTGCCATTTAGTAGTGATAAAGAGAAAAACAAATATAAAACTTACGATGAAAACCAAAATCTACATCACAATATTACTCAAGATGTATGCAAAGATATCGTAAAATTAAAGTCACAACAAACTCTTTTAATCTTGAGCTCCAAAACTTAAGTCATCTATCACAACAGTTATACAAGATGAATGGAAGTTATTAGAAAGTGCTATATCACTACTCACCTCAGGATATCCCTGGAGAAAACTCCCAAGAGTAGCATGGTTATATCTTCTATAGGGTACAGGTGCACCTGTGAGTTCTTTGTAGTCGTCTATTGAGCAGAGATTTGAGAATTATTATCATTAAAAATTTGGTGCTGCAACTTGGTTCCTATCATTTTGTAGTACTATTTCACGGAAACACACTTAGGAGTAAGAAAAAGAATACCACCCTCATAATTCAAATATGTAAAAAAAAAAGGCAGCTTTAAAGGAATAGAGAACAGGGGATTGGCTATTCACTCAATTTCCCAGAATTTATAGTCTTCTACCAATAATAAGAAACAGCAAAAGTCTGGATAAGATGGAAGAATTATCATGCTTCAGTTCTCTTGTTAAGAGTGTGGCTACCCTACAATAATACCTCACATCATGATTTTGTCAAAAGCCACAAAACAATTTACTGAAGAAATAAGAATGAACAAGGTTGAAACTTGCTGCTTCATTTATTCTATTTTGGCTGAGCTGCTTCATTTATTCTATTTTGGCTGAGCCCACTCTTAAGGAGTAGGGCAAAACAGTACCCAGTGAAGAGGGAATTACATAAGAATTATAAAGTATATTTGAACATTCATCCAATGCATGTACAGTAGTCAAATTTTTGGGAGGAAGCTGCATTCTTTCTCACTTACTCTGTGATCTTCCCATGTAACCCATCCTTTGCAAGCTAAGCAGAACAAAAGTCTTGAAGTTACCTCCCAAAGGGGACTCATACAGATTTTCCTAGACTTAATCACCAAAAATAAAATTATAAAACAGAACAGATAAAAGACAGTACTGTACAATTTCACTAACACTGTACACACTGACAGTATGCAAAATAAAAGAAGTGCATGTTACATTTAGAAACCATTCATTTACTGTACAGTAAGAACATTATCATCATCATGACAAAATATATACTACAAATTTTGGCACAGCTGTTAGGCAGAATAAGTATCTGTAACATGTTGTGATATAAAAAAACAACCACAATACATAAATTTATAAAAAAAATTCCCCACACAATGTTTGTATATACTCCTAACATCTATTTAGTAATAAAGTGTCCAAACTTAGTATACAAATTCTTTTTAAATTATAAAGAACTTTCCCATTTACATACAGTTTATCCCCTTGACAAGTTTACTTAGCACAAAGCTGTTGCAAAAGCTTTCTCTAGTAAATTCTCTCCCCAACTGTACATGTGCATTACAAAATATCTTCTTTATAACTTAATATAATCACATCCTAAGACAGTTTTAGTATTCTTACAGTCAACATAATAGTTTGGGATCATAGTGATATACATATAACATATCAAAAAAGAATAACCTTGCAAAAACTCATTATACTAAAAGAAAGCAAATGAAACTTTTCAGTAAATTCAAGAGCACCTTCCAAAATAACCTTTACTTGGATGAAGAACCAAAATTTTTAAGGTATAAAACTACTATTATTCCAATCTATACACGAAGAATACTTACTTTGTAAACTTTCTGCCTGACATTCACCACCGCAGGAGCTGATAATAGACTTCAGTGATTTCAAAACTTCTTCAAGTTGATCTTTATGTTCGTCTGCTGGGGCTTTGCTGGTCTTCTCAGCGGTGGGAGCTTTGGTTGCCTTCTCAGTCATAGGGGCTTTGTTGGAGGCCATTCTTATTGCGTTAAGAGAATTGCTATATTAAAACTTGGCAGTGCACTATTAACATGTATCAGTTTATTCTGCAGATATTTCAATGCATTCAAACTCAACGTATCACAATCATAGCTACGTAACAGAATCAAAGGGATGAAGTAAGTTTTAACTCATATAACAAGCTACAAAACATGTTTCAGAAGTTACATCACACACTACTTGGGCTCTCTTGAAGGGTGTATACTTGAAAATCTCAACATCTGTTGTGGGTGTAGGACTTGGAAGAGCACATTCTGAATGAATCTAAGTATGCCAAACAGTTGTGCAAAGGCAAAAGATAAAGAGTTTCTGATTAAAAAAGTTTACCAATATATACTTCACAAAAAGTCACTCAGTGGAATTTTTTTTTTTATTTCAAAATCACACCAAGCACTGTGTTAACTACAATCTGGAGACTGTAATTACAAGGGCTGGTTGATTTCCTTTAGGGTTTCTTCACTTCATCATAACACCTGAAATGGAAATATAATACAATATGAATCAAGTCAACTACAGTGTAGTATCATTCTGATATGATACATTGAGCTTATAAAAATAATAATAATAATAATAATAATAATAATAATAATAATAATAATAATAATAATAATAAAATATACCCTATTTTATGTGTAAAATTTAGTCCCCACAACAGAATCGAACACAGAGATGTTTCCCATCTCGCACACTCTACAACTGAGTTACTGTTCCCCTAATATTAATATCATGAAATTCCCCAATGAAATAGGATATCTTTTCCAGTAACAATGTCAATACACGCTTTTAGAGTTCTGTTCCTGCAATGTGTTGTAACCCGAATTTCAGTGTAAATTGGAATACAGCTTAATAAGCACCTTTATTAAGGTATTAGCAAAGTTTCTCCCTTTTCCATGCATTTCACTATCTCTCAATTTCACTTCCATAGTGATGGTTTTCCTGTTCTTCGAAGAATTGCCATCACAAGAATCTACTTTATGCTTGGGAGACATAATATAGGCCAAATATGATAAAAAAAAAAAAAATAATAATTTATGGGAGATGTGTTGTAACCACAAAACATCATAACTCAAGGACAGTGTAAACTGAAGACCCCCTGTAATTATTACATTAATCAATTAAATTACTATACAATACCGTATTACTATTTTGAAGGATAATAAAATAACAATGCTCTCAAAACTTTTCTGGAGAATTTAAAATGAATGCATACTGACGGTTAATCACTGACAAAAAGTAATGAAGAACCAATACACATGAGCAACAACAGATGACTTAAAACTGTCATTTACACTATCAGAAGTTCTGTGTTGGTTTCCTCAGATTTATCAATCTCTCATCTCTTTAAAATTTCCCTCAAACTTTGAAGACATAGTATTGAGTAAAACTGGGAAAATAATTGAACTAATGCAATTATGAGGGATTTATAAGAGAAAAAGAAATGAAACTTTATACACTATAGTGGCTGGTTTGAAAAAATGAGACTTCCAACCTTAGAAGGAATGAGGGAGAGAAAAAATGTCAAGACAGCTGCATCCGATATGTATAATATTCATGAGAAAAATCATATCCACTGAAAGGAGAACCAATGTTTAACACCATACATTAACATATTCAAATAGAGAAAGTTCACAGTCCTAGTTTCAGACGAGTAAGCTTTCAGCCATGTGGTTCATTTAATAGACCACAAACAGCCACGGGCTAAATGGTAACAATTCCAGTGATAAGATGGTAGCTTTCTTTCCTCTTGTTAAATAAGATTAGAGGGTGATAAAAACTAGAGGTAAGGCAGTTTTTCCCAATACTATTGCCAAAGAGACTGGTATAAATATATTGAGGATTCCAATACAGAAAAATATAGTTTGCATGCTCCTGAGGAGTAAACATGTTGATGAGCTTTTATATAATTCTAATAACCAGAAAATCAGTGAGTAAATTGAGCCTTAGCTTTTAAAGGCGAGATGTGGCTAACACCACTTATGGACTATCGTAGTGTGGTATATGGTATGACTTATGGGAGCAAAGGAAAATACATAAAAATTTCAGGAGGTTACCACACTGCAGAATAATCCCATGGTAAGCTCATGCATGAAAATAATATGAGGGGTATTAATGGTAGGAAATTATATTGCTTGGGACCACTGATAACCAGTTCTTTACCCAATCAAACACACTTATCATGCCAATCAAATAGAAAGATATGTAGATATATGAGACCTCAAAAAAACAAAATTACGGAAAACTACTACTGCTCAAGAGAAATTTCTCTTTTCATTTCTAAAATTAAATTTAATGAGAAATAAAAACTACATGTATCTGGAGTAAAATTATACTTATGAGGACATTATCCTTCAGGTACTTAAGACATCATACCACAACTGGATCTTGTGTTTGCAATTTCCCTTATAAGACTGCTAATGATCTAGCCCAATGTTTGCATGGTTTGCCCACATTAGTGTTCATCTGTATTAGATGAACATTAAGGCTTAGTTTCCATAAAGTAGTTGGGAAGTTATGTAGGAAATACACCTCTCCAACACATATCAACCAGTATCTTATATATTCAGATATTTAGGGAGTATCAGTTGATTATCATTTAAGTTAATTTTAAATATGTGTAATAGGCCTACTGGAAAAAAGTAAAACTTTTTTTTTTGTGACACCAGGACAGGACAAAACAAAAATTAAAACACCCTCATCGGGCCTGGGCACGAAGAAAACAAACTACAGTAAAGAGAAACAGAAATGTAGAGAGTAGTGACTTGTCCTATGTAATAATAAAGATATGTAACAAATATCCAAGAATATTAAGTGTTGATGTGGGCACAGAAAAAAAACAGTAACTGAAGGAAAACTTAATATCGACCTGTGCTGGACAGTCAGATTCAAATCCTAAAGGCTTTCTGCTGTAGTATCGCAATGGGTGGCTGGTGCCATGAGCCAACCTACTATATTGTAAAAGAATAAAAAAACCGTAAAACACTACCATATTCCTGATTACCAAGGAATATAGTACCAAGGCAAAATTTACTATTATACTGTCCTTGACTGCATTTTTCCTCAGTAACTAGGCTATATTCAAAAATGTGCAACATTTAAATTAGAAATACATTTTTTAAAATTCAGTTACAATATAAATTAGACGAAAGTAATTACTAATCAGCGATACATAACATAAGTTAAGTGATATAATGATACAGTAAACCATATTCGTGTATTTCTGAAATTTACATAAAACGTAAAAGTACAACCAATATTCCTTGAAATTTTAAGTGAACTTAGAGCATCTTCACGTCTCCTGTTACGATATTTTAAACTACATAGGCCTATAATTAACGTGCTTTTATTTACAGTTCTCGGTATTTACATCTAAACTATCCTTTGTCATCATTATTAATTTGGAATATAAATAATATACATGGGCGTACATTTTGACATCAACATACTAAACTAAATAGCTCTCCAAGCTTCAAAAATTAAACATCCAAGCTTCTATCATCTATATATATACCCTTTAAAAAAACGTTCCAATTATAGACTCAGTTATTCCAAGCTTCATCTAAACATTTATCATACAAATATAAATATTAATGCAATATACTAAGTAAATATTTTTTTTCTTCAAAAAATGAAAGACTCAAGATAAACAACCACATGAATTACTATAAATATTTCTTGCAATACTATGTCTAGACAAGTTACACCTATACAAACTATGGTGAAGCCCTATGGTGTACACCATATGGGTCAACAATGATACAACCACTGACATGACAAGTTTCTTAAGAGATCACTGCCTCTACATCAGTGGTTCCCAAACTTTTCCAGGCTGGCGCCCCCTTGGCTACCAGGTGGATTCCTAGCTCCCCCTCCCGCTCATACACACCTTTTTTGTATTTTGGTTTGCTTCAAATTGAAAACAATAAGATTAAACACAGATTTGTATTTCATAAATAAAACCAAGTTTAGTAAACCAATTTATATAGTAGTTTTAGCTGTGTCAGCAATATAGAAAGGTAAATCAACATCTCACCAGTAACCATAGTAACATAGTTCACTGTCTTCACAGTTATTGGTGCTTGGTGCAGGAATATCAGCTTCTCAACATCAGGCTGGAACTCACTAAGAAGAAGTCGTAGCTCCTCATGTTTAGTATTTTTCAGTCTGTTTCTTTGCTAGGAAAGCAATCATTCTTATATCAATTTTATGCTCTATAAACTGCATATGTATTCCTTTACCTTAGTGTTTATGACATATATTCTGTCAATCAGATTTTGTAAAATACATACTGTTCTTCATTGTTGTTCCGGTTTTACGTCACGGATTCCCTTTTCAACCAAGGGCTAGGACGGTTGCCTTCTTGCGAAGGACTTGTTTTGACTGCTCCCAATTCCACCCTGTCGCCCCCTCCCCCTTCTGCCTCACCGATTCCCAAAATTTTTCAACTGCCCCCAGGGGGGCGCTACCGCCCACTTTGGGAACCATTGCTATATATTAACAACAAAAAAAAGCTTTGTCCGTTTAACCTGAATTTCAAGAGCTTGGGTGTTAAGTAACGTATCATATCAAGAGTATTAAGTACTACTTATCTGTCATCATCCAGATGTGACTTGAAATCATTAGATGTTTAAGGAGAATGGTGGAATATAAAATTCCCATAAAACAAGCGAAGGGCTGAGTACAAAAAGCCAATGCCACAGTTTTGTACTAGACAAAAAATATGAGTGCAATTTAAATAACCTGTCTAACAACTCAACTTATGCCTATGGTGCCATTTACATCAAGGTTATCCGTAGTGGTAGAAGGGGCGAACTTCCACACCCATATACTTTGCGCGTCTTGGGAACCAACTTCAAGGTACGGTGGGAGCAGGGGCTGGCTATCCCCCTCCAGTAATATTTTCTAAAAAAAAAACACTGGGAAATGAGGGGCATATTTATTGTTGTAGCCAACTAGTGGAGTTATGAATGATTCCTAAATATGTGAAAGTAATTTGTATTTTAAATAATCCGTGACTGACAAATATTTTTCTTTATTTTTTAAACAAATCTTCACGTGTTTTGAAAGCAATCGTTTTTTGAGCTGCTGCCAGATGAAGACAAACTGCAGCAAAAAATCAAATTTTAATAATGACTTCGAGTACTCATTATATTTGCATATTAAGGAATCACTCTTCGATATGAACACGTAGTAACCACTAACCTCATCCTAATCCCCCCCCCAAGAACAGCTCTTCTGGAATGTTTCCAACTTACAATATGAGCCTTCAAACATTTTATCATGAATATTTTTTTTTTATCATGAATAATTTTTTTAGGCACCTTACTTAACATATAATTTAACACTTAAGGAAAAATACAAAAAGGCTAATATTTAACTAGTGTGATAGGTGACTGATTACATCACAGCTACAATGTCGACCTTTCATTCATTTAGCCATTCCAAATTTGAGTAAATTTTGAGAAGAGGAGATTATTCTCTTATAACAAAAAAACTGTATTTTCCTGACAGTTTTCTTTGTGAAACGAAATATTCTAAACTATTTCTGGTGCAAAACACCCCATGTAGACTTTTCATGCCCCCCTTACCCCTAACAATAAAAGGGAGAAATACTGGGAATCGGGGTTTTGTGAGGGGGGGGAAAGCAAAAACGAGTGATATGCAGCAGAAATGAAGCACAAAAACCTTTCTACCACAAAGAAGTGTCGAAAACACACATTTTTGGTGTCACAACCTAACCTCACCTAGGGGAATGCGTCCTCCCAAGCCAGGGGCTTTGCCCCCGGACCCCCTTAGGGGTATTTTTTCCCTAGCCGGGGTCACGTCCCCGGACACCTTCCAAGAGTACATATGGACCCTATCCGCCGTCGATTTCTAGTGACAGTTTTCACTACTATTGTATTAGTGAATCTATTATTCTATTTATATAAAAATGCCATTTCCATTATCCCCATAACTATAATAATACCCAAATGTTCATAGTAATGTCCATATTAGGCGAAACCTCAGTTTGAACAAATTCCCCTTCAACAATATAAATTTTCATGACCTAAGGTTCATATTTTCCCATGAATTGCAAGAAAATTTCCATTTAATCAATTGCCTTCTGGATCACTTTTTACCAAAAGGGCAGCAGATACAATCAGATTGTAAAAAAGTAACTTTGTTTGCTTAGTCTTAGATACAGATGTAGCCTACATGCGATGAACTTAATTTTTAATCATTTCTACACGAGATATGGTATAAAAAATAAGTATCTGTCCCTATATATGTTGATAAAAAAAAATTAAGTTAAAATATGAATGAAACTATTTGTTATTATCTATATATGAGCCATAGAGCGGTCACTACCCCCTCTTGGATTGGCCACAAATGCGACAATTCACTTTTCTTCTTTCTTGGCCCCTCCCCTTCTTCAGGAGACGAACACCTGGCAGACTGGTGTTTATGACCGAGCTACCACTCACTTATACATTCTACCATTTCAACCCACATTTTAGCCTGTTTTCCTATCGTGAACCTCTCAGATCACAAAACAAATTCCACAGATATTCGGAAAGTCCGTGACACGTTAACATAATCTCTAGACGAGATGACAATCCACGAAAAACTAAAAAAAAATCCGCTCAAAATGTCTCAAAAGCTGAGCGAAGTTATATCCCACACACATGAATGACATACTCCACATACCACTGCCTTCCTGGGCTTCACTAAAACACTCAGTTGGTTAAACTGGGGATTTACACAACACATAAGGTATACAATAACACTTTAACCATGATGAACTGGTCTAACAACTAACAAAACCTGTTAAATGAGTCACTTAGTCGTCAGAACAAGAATAAGACACACCCTCCCTTACCGACTAGTAAAGCTCGTCTGAAGCTCAAACCTGTCATTCGTGTAGTCAAATGAGAGACATAGTTACAATTAAGAATAAATAAATTATTTAAAAAAAATAGCAAAAGTTCAAAATAATCTAGGTAAGAGACTAAATTATTATAAGTAATTATGCACTTTTTATATTGAAACCTTTAAAATTATCTTATATATTTTTGCATCATTATAGTTTTTAACTTGAACTTTTCTTCTGCCAACAAGTCTGTAATGATGAACGGATATAGGTAATTTAATAGCATCATAAAATAATTTTTTTACTTTCCAAAAACAAAGAGATAACAATCAGGACACCGGAGGGAGAAATTAATTTATTGACATTAGAGTCTAAAGAACTGTTTAAGCCCAAAACATTCGTACAAACAAAAAGAGCGGCGTGATGACACACTTATTGAGGAATTTCAGGCATCCCATCCTATAAAGAATATTTCTTCGTTTACAGAAAATATATCAACTTATCTGTAGCAGTGCTAACATCACATGTCAACTTATTTAATTATATCAAATAGAGAGCACAGGAGTTAACTGTGCGTTAATAGTTGGCAAGTAACAAAACATATTAAGATCCTATCAATTGTGATTCATGAAATAAATGTATCCCCCACATTATTTGTCGGAATTTATATAATTGCCAAAAGGTAACATTCTTCATTAGTTTCGCTGTTTGACAAATTTGAACATTTTCATCTAGTACAGAATTATTCAAGAACTTCGAAGTTTCTGCGAAACAAGTCTCTCTCTCTCTCTCTCTCTCTCTCTCTCTCTCTCTCTCTCTCTCTCTCTCTTAGCTTCAAATCACCCACCAATATCCTCTACGTCATACCCTGCTCCCCATTTTCTTGATCATGGGGTCTTTCAGAAGTTCCAAGGTCAAGCGATTGTGTTTTTACCTTCAGACAAAAACGGCAATGAAGGAATAGCATTTTACTTTCGCTCTTTCCCGCAACACGTTACTTTTACGTACTTGGTAAGGATGCCGGAGAATGTCAATCTCACACTACATGATGTGACTTTTTCTCGTGGAAAGTCTTTTCATAATGAGAATGTTAATGTGTATGAAACAATACAAACTGTCTTTGAATGGGGATGGGGGGGATTGAACTTCCGAGTTTTTAAAGAACCGGTGATGGGGTGGAACTCTGGAACAATGCATATCTAAATGTACATAATGTCAATTAACAGCACAGATAATATTGGTTAATTTTCAGAAAGCAGGATAATGAAAGTATCCTAACGACAGACTTTAATCATTCTTATAGAATATTCTCATTCGGCAACTTTCTTTAAGAAAAAAAAAAACTTCTTATGAATAAAACAGTATAATATCGAAACTTTACAGCCATCAAGATTGCTGCATAACATGACTGATGAAACTGCATTAAAAGCAAAATATGAGTTAATGTGCGGGTTAAATTTGCGAGAGGCCAGTAAAAGGGGTGCTGGCCTACTATATAGAGCGACATGTATGTTGCCACTACAGGGTACAGAATTTAGTCATGCAATATGAGTTATGCCACTATTGGCATATTTTTGTGCGAAATTAGGTAGTGCTGCTATCTATATAGCCTGGAGTCGGTTTTACGTCACGAACTCCCTTTTCTACTTTTCTACGAAGGACTTGTTTTGGCAGATGTAATCGTTACCAAGAGTGTATGCTACTGATGCGAAAATTGAGTATTATTAATATTTTGTAGTCCATATGTTTATTACCACCCCTTTGTAGAAAGTATATTTCATACTAAATTAATGCATGCTAACGGTCATTATGTAATCATAGACACAATATCTTTCAGCGAAATTACAGGCAAGTTTTTCAACAGGACACCGGTAATTAGCATGTGCCCAGCCCATAATTCATCTCGTCAATTGGTTAGAAAAATCTTAATATTTGTGGTGCTTTTCTTGTATAAAATGAAAAAAATGAGGAACTTACGTAATTTCTTGCCATACTAATTATTATTATTATTATTATTATTATTATTATTATTATTATTATTATTATTATTATTATTATTATTATTATTTGTAGTAGTAGTAGTAATAGTCATATGCGATTCCATATGCCATTAAAATTAAGCAATAAGGAAGTCCCCCACTAGAACAAGATGGGGGTAATACAAGGGTGGACTACTTTTCCCTTAAGGGCGGTTTACACGGTCAAACGGTTCGTCGAACGCGGTTCGACAGACAAGGGTTTGAAGTGATGTTCGAACGTGTGAACGGGGTATTTGGTTGTCGAACACGTTCGACAAACGTATTCAACAACCAAATACCCCGTTCACACGTTCGAACATCACTTCAAACCCTTGTCTGTCGAACCACGTTCGATGAACCGTTTGACCGTGTAAAACCCCCCTTTACACTCGAGGGATGTCTTGATTAGTAACTTCGACACGAATGCCGTATGTGAAGGTGTATTTCTTTCTCGTCCACCAGCAGGAATAATAGTAATAATAATAATAATAATAATTAGATTATAGCGCCCTCTGTTGTGAAGCTTAATTTATTGAGAGAAATTAATATGCAAATGCGAAATAAAATTAAATATGATAAGATTAGGTTTAAAAATCTGTGGATTCTCTTATCATCAGAATTTTATTTTTATTTTTTATGTATTTCAGTTTTTGACATATAGTTCAGTTCCCTAAAGATAATGTCGTTTGAAAATATTTCATTTTATTTTAATTAAAATTTTCCCTTAATGAATCTAGCTTATACACAAGAGACATATTAGCTAAGTGATTAATGGGTAAGATGCAGTGTTTATATTTATAATAATAATAATAATAATAATAATAATAATAATAATAATAATAATAATAATAATAATAATAATAATAATAATAATAATAGTTTTTGTATGTCGAAGGAGAGGAAAGAAGAAACCTAATAGGCTAAAAGGAAATGAAATATATTTTCCCTTCTTCAGACGCATTAATCAAGAATTTAAAAGTTTTTCCATCATCATATTAAATTCCACAGACGAGTACGGATTAATTGGTACTAATAAAAGAGTATTATGTCAAAGATATATATATATATATATATATATATATATATATATATATATATATATATATATATATATATATATATATATATATACTTTATACTTAAGTGAATGTTAACCTTATTCGTTAAAAGAGTACGGAGGAGCTTCGGAAAAAATATGTAAAAATTATAAAATTTTCTCTGAGAGAGAAGATACATTAGAAAACAAAGTACAGCATCACTCTGATACTGCTACGCATTCTCACAAGTAAATAGTCATTCAGCAAGTATTGATTGGCTCTTCGTCACCTAATTAAAACTTAAGCATGATCGGATACTTTTTGCTGAACTCAGAACCTGTGAACCTAGAATACTGAGGCCTCAGCGAATACTTTTTGCTGAACTCAGCGCCTGTAAACTTAAAAGACGAAGGCTCAGCGTCTGAGAAGGCTAAGAGGATGACGAAACTAGAATGCGAAAACATGCTCTTTTGTCCATACACTTCCAGTCACCTCATGCGAAACAATTTATACCATTTAATTAGCAGCGACCTGGTTCTATGGAAGCCTGAAAATGCCATTTATGATAGAGAAGATAATCTTGTCAATATGACGTACTTAGATCGCTACCAACGCAAATAGTTGTGAACGCTTTTTTTTTTTTTTTTTTTTTTACACCGGGACAGACTAGAAAATTGCCCCCTTTGGGCCCAGGCACCAAGAAATTTGCGGAAACTAACGCAACAAAATACTAGATAATAATTTACAGCATGGTAGACTATATATATAGTTTCAATATCAATTAAATTTTATATATTGCTTTACATTCAGTATTACGTATGATTCTTCTAAACTATAAAGCAGAGGTGTACCTAATAAAGTTAATCATTGTAAGACTGTAAAATAGTATTTATCGCTCTGATAACACACGCACTCGAGGCTTATTTATTGTCTAGGGACGAGAGTTGTGCTTCCGCAGAGTTACGTGACTGGGTAAAATGAAGGTTAATACAGTATACGACAGATTTGAGCAGTAAATATATACAAGTAGGCCTAATTTGCCTTAGAGATGTTCTGTTCGGTGTCTGCCTTCCATAGACTTCTGATTGAAAATGTATGTATTAAATATAAGCATCTGTGTGAAAGTAAATTTGTCATTCATAAAACGTAGACCACCATTGTATGATACAGAGAATGACAATATTCTAACCATTTAATGGAACACATCTTACGGAACTCGTCAGCACGGTGTACAAACGCTAGCATTGGTCAAGTGTCAACTTTTCGACAGGTAGATAGGAATGTGATTACCTAATTGTGATTACCTAATTGTGTTTACGGGAAAGAGCCCAAAGCTCGTATCTTCCCGTCTCCTGATCGGTTCCATTTTAGACTTAGTGATACTTATCATACCTGTCCTTAAAACTATGGATTGAGATAGCATTAACTACCTCCTCGCTTAGCGAATTCCAATTATCAACTACTCTTACACTGAAAAAGTATTTCCTTACATCCTGCAAAGAAGTTTTCTTACGAAGCTTCAAACTATGACCTCTAGTTCTAGAGCCAGCCATATCAAAATATCGATCCCTATCCACTCTATCATAACCATGAAGGAATTTAAAGACTGTCACCATATCCCCCCTCACTCTTCTAGCTTCGAGTGATGGTAAGTCTAATTCCCTCAGCCTCTCATCATAACTGAGATTGCGTATTTCTGGCACCAGTTTCGTGGCATGTCTTTGAACCTTTTCAAGCTTAGCTATGTGCTTTTTCAAGTGCGGACTCCAAAAGGGGGCTGCATATTCGAGTTTTGGTTCCTCTATGCTACTATTTGCTATTGGTTTCACACACACACACACACACACACACACACACACACACACACACACACACACACACACACACACACACACACACACACACATAAGAGTAGTTGATAATTGGAATTCGCTAAGCGAGGAAGTAGTTAATGCTATCTCAATCCATCGTTTTAAGGACAGGTATGATAAGTATCACTAAATATAAAATGGAACCGATCAGGAGACGGGAAGATACGAGCTTTGGGCTCTTTCCTGTAAACACAATTAGGTAATCACACACACACACACACACACACACACACACACACACACAAACACACACACACACACACACACACACATATATATATATATATGTAGTCTCCGTGGCTAAATGGTAGCGTCCGCGACTCTGTGTCGGCAGGTCGAGAGTTCGCGCCTCGTCACGGACTGAGGTTAGTAATTGCATACACTCAGGGTAACGATTACATCTGCCAAAACAAGTCCTTCGCAAGAGGGCAACCGTCCTAGCCCTTAGTAGAAAAGGAAGTTCGTGACGTAAAACTGAATCAATCAATCAATCAATCATATGTACCGTATATATATATATATATATATATATATATATATATATATATATATATATATATATATATATATATATATATATATGTGTGTGTGTGTGTGTGTGTGTGTGTGTGTGTGTGTGTGTGTGTGTGTGTGTGTGATTACCTAATTGTGTTTACGGGAAAGAGCCCAAAGCTCGTATCTTCCCGTCTCATGATCGGTTCCATTTTAGACTTAGTGATACTTATCATACCTGTCCTTAAAACTATGGATTGAGATAGCATTAACTACTTCCTCGCTTAGCGAATTCCAATTATCAACTACTCTTACACTGAAAAAGTATTTCCTTACATCCTGCGAAGAAGTTTTCTTACGAAGCTTCAAACTATGACCTCTAGTTCTAGAGCCAGCCATATCAAAATATCAATCCCTATCCACTCTATCATAACCATGAAGGAATTTAAAGACTGTCACCATATCCCCCCTCACTCTTCTAGCTTCGAGTGATGGTAAGTCTAATTCCCTCAGCCTCTCATCATAACTGAGATTGCGTATTTCTGGCACCAGTTTCGTGGCATGTCTTTGAACTTTTTCATCCTTAGCTATGTGCTTTTTCAAGTGCGGATTCCAAAAGGGGGCTGCATATTCGAGTTTTGGCCTCATATAGGTTACATAAATATTTCTGAACATTTCCTTGTCCATGTGCCTGAAGGCTACCCTTACATTTGATAAGAATGCATATGCTGCCCTTACTATGCCATTTATATGTATTTCTGGAGACAAATCTGCCAGTATGTTTACTCCTAGATCTCTCTCATTTTCTGTCTCTTGAAGTGAGAGAGAGAGAGAGAGAGAGAGAGAGAGAGAGAGAGAGAGAGAGAGAGAGAGAGAGAGAGAGAGAGATTACCTAATTGTGCTTACGGGAAAGAGCCCCAAGCTTGTATCTTCCCGTCTCATGATCGGTTCCATTTTAGACTTAGTGATACTTATCATACATGTCCTTAAAACTATGGATTGAGTTAGCATTAACTACCTCCTCGCTTAACGAAGTCCAATTATCAACTACTTTTACACTAAAAAAGTACTTCCTTACATCCTGCAAAAAAAGTTTTCTTACGAAGCTTCTAACTATGACCTCTAGTTCTAGTGCCAGCCATATCAAAATATCGATCCCTATTCACTCTGTCATAACCATGAAGGAATTCAAAGACTGTCACCATATCCCCCCTCAATCTTCTAGCTTCGAGTGATGGTAAGTCTAATTCCCTCAGCCTTTCATCATACTGAAATTGCGTATTTCTGGCACCAGTTTCGTGGCATGTCTTTGAACCTTTTCAAGCTTTGTTACGTGCCTTTCCAAGTGCGGATTCCAAAAAGGGGCTGCATATTCAAGTTTTGGCCTCACGTACATTACATAAATATTTCTGAACATTTCCTTGTCCATGTGCCTGAAGATTTGGTAAGAAAGCATATGCTGCCCTTACTATGCCATTTATAAGCATATCTGGAGACAAATCTGCCAGTATGTTTACTCCTAGATCTCCCTCATTCTCTGTCTCTTGAAGTAGTACTCCTGCTACCGAGTAGTCAAGCTTGGGCCTTCTTGCACTTGTACCCATTCTCATTACCTTACATTTTGAAGTACTGAATTTCATTAGCCTCTTTTCTGACCTCTCATGCAGACTATTTAGATCTTCCTGAAGTTCTCTACCATTGTTATCGTTTCTTACTTTCTTCAAAATCTTTGCATCATCTGTAAACATATTCGGGAATTAATTTACAGACCTGGTAGGTCATTTACATATACTAGGAATAAAAGTGGCCCTAAAACTGAACCCTGTGGAACTCCACTACTAACTCTTCTTTCAGACACTGAGTGTCTTACTCTTACCCTCTGTTCCCTTCCTTCTTAGTAAAGTTTTATCTATTCCAAGACATTTACACCTATTCTTGCCATTGCTTACAGCTTCTTAATAAGTCCCCCATGTGGGGCAGTGTCAAATGTTTTCTGAAAGTCTAAGAATGTGCAATCTGCCCAGCTCTCTCTTTTCTGCAAGATTCGGCTTACCTCATCATAAAATTGTAATAAGTTTGTTATTGTTGATGTACGCTCTCTGAAGCCATGTTGTCTCAACATCTATAATTTTTTCTCTTACTGTTTCTTTATAGTCAACCGTTTGTGTTAGTGTGTGTGTGTGTGTGCACGCACATATATATATATATATATATATATATATATATATATATATATATATATATATATATATATATATATATATATATATATATATAAAGTCTCCTGGACACATAGACAATAATACAAAGTTTATTCCTCAAGCTGGAAGAAATACGAAACAATAAATGTTCTAAATTCTCACCCGCCACCGGGCATCAGAAGGTTCGGAGAAGCCTGAGAAATTTGAGTACTTATTGTTTCTTTTTTTTTCTTCTTTTTTTTAACCTGAGATAACTTTATATATATATATATATATATATATATATATATATATATATATATATATATATATATATATATATATATATATATATATATATATATATATATATATATATATGGGTACTATTTTGCTGTGTGGTCTACACTATAAAGGTAAAAAATTTTAATCTTTATGATTGATTACGATTAGTTATGGAAGGGAAGCATTTACAACTCCTTGATATGGCATGATATCAGTAGCGGGTTTCCTCGTATATGTAGGTATTTTTGAGAAGCAATTTGCTAATCTCGTAGGATTAGAAATAAGCTTCACATTGTCTGGGAGTTTTCGTTTTCCTTTGTATGTAAAAGATCCCATATCTTTTACGAAATAATCGTAGCTCTCGTTTCAAGCAATCAACATGAGTGAAAGAATTTTACAATGAAAG
>JAXCGZ010002058.1:62500-97500 GCA_037179515.1 Halocaridina rubra | reverse complement strand
TCGTAACTTCCCGTCTCCTGATCGGTTCCATTTTTGTACTTCGTGATACTTTTCATACTTGTCCTTAAAATTATGGACTGAGTTAACATTAACTACCTCCTCGCTTAGCGAATTTCAATTATCAACTATTTTTACACTAAAAAAAAAAGTTCTTTCTTACATCCTGCAAAGAAGTTTTCTTACGAAGCTTCAAACTATGACCTCTAGTTCTAGTGCCAGCCATATCAAAATAACGATCCCTATCCACTCTGTAGTAACCATGAAGGAATTTAAAAACTGTCACCATATCCCCCCTCATTCTTCGAGCTTCGAGTGATGGTAAGTCTAATTCCCTCTTCCTCCTCAGTATTCTGCAGTTTTTTCTCTCAATCTTCTACTGCCGAAGAGAATACCACCTTTGTGTTATCCTACCTATCTCAAAATAATAAATACTTTTGTGTTAAGAACTGAATTAAATAGGAAATAAATTTTTTTTCAGTTTATTTATCCATATATTCCTAGTATGACGAGAGAGAGAGAGAGAGAGAGAGAGAGAGAGAGAGAGAGAGAGAGAGAGAGAGAGAGAGAGAGAGAGAGAGAGAGAGAGAGAGAGAGAGAGAGAGAGAGAGAGAGAGAAAGAAAGATTTTTTTAACTGATTCATTGAGAAGTTTTAAAAGAAACTACAATTAAAAATAAAACTACACCACGTGACTTGAGAGAAGGCAGATCTATCTACATGAACAATATTGCTAAAATCTTATGAGGTAAGCCTTAAGAAAGAGATGTTTAGGTAGATTGTATAGTCTTAGAGCTTATGAAGACATTTGATTCAGCTCCACATGGGAGACTCATTCAAAAGCTGCATGCAATGGCAAATATAGACAGAAATGTCTTGGAGTGAGAAGGGTCATTAATGAGTCTGACTGCCTTAGATTCAACAGATAAGACATTTATAGATTCTAAGAACAGTGGTGACCCCAACCCATGAATGGCTGTACCCACGAACAAACCAACGCAAGAACAAAATTTTGACCAAATTTTGACCCCAACCCACGAACAAAAATATGTTGGCAAAGCCACCACGTGTCCCATTCGTCCGCCACGTGGGTCCCACTCGGCCGCTCTCAGTTCTGCATTGGTGCCCGTGCTGTGTGGTTTGTTCGTGATCTGATTGTAGTTCTTGCTTTTTTTCCATTGTTTTACTTTTAATATAGGCCTTATTATGGCTCCTAAGAAAGATAAAAGTGTTAGTGATATTGGCATTAAACACCCTAGATGCATGACAGTGGAACGAAAAAAGAAATAATTGCAAAACATGAAAATGGGGTTCGTTTGTCCGATCTCGCCATGCAGTACAACATGGCAAAATCGACCATCTGTACTATTTTAAAGAATAAAGAGATCTTAAAGGTGGCTGATGTGGCTAAGGGGGTAAATATATTAACAAAGAAAAGGTCACAGGTAATACAAGAGGTAGAAAAATTATTATATGTTTTGGATAAATTAAAAAATGCTGGTTTGAGATAGTATTAGCAAGGCCATAATATGTACTAAGGCTTCGCATATCCACCAAGATTTAGTAGTGAACTCTCCAAGTTCTAGTGGTGCTAGACTGGAGAAGTTTAAAGCCAGTAGAAGCTGGTTTGAACACTTTCGTCGACGAACTGGGATTCATAGCGTCATTAGACATGGAGAGGCGGCTAGTTCTGACCAAAAAGCAGCGGATTCTTACATAAAGGAATTCGCTAAAAGTATCGAGTGAGGGCTATATCCCACAACAAGTGTTTAATTGTGATGAAACGGGACTCTTTTAGAAGAAAATGCCCAAAAGAACCTATATAACCCAAGAGGAGAAATCACTGTCTGTCCACAAATCAATGAAAGTCACGCTTACCCTTTTCTTGTGCACTAATGCTAGTGGGGACTTCAAGCCTCTTTTAGTTTACCATTCTGGAAATTCGTGCATTTTTAAATGCATTAATGTATTGAAGCTATCCTCCCAGTAATGTGGAGGTCAAATCCAAAGGCTTGGGTCACGAGGATTTTATTCCTAGAGTGGTTGATTAAAGTGTTTATGCCAGCAGTGAAGAAATATCTTGAGGGAAATTATTTGCCCCTTAAGAGTCTCCTCATAATGGATAATGCTCCTGCCCATCCTCCAGGTGTGGAAGAAGATCTCGCTATACATTACGACTTAATTAAAGTAAAATTAGATATAAGAAAAACTGTTTACCCTAGGTTTAATATAGTAAGTGTCATTGATCAGATAAATGTTTAATTTCTCTTTACTGAAATAGTTAATTAGTACTATGATAATCGTTCTTTTATTAATGAAAATGTTTAGATATTTGTCACTTACAAACTGTATTTTATATTAATTGGGTATTATAACCATTTTTAATTATTTTCTCTTTACCATTAAAATGTATTAGTGAATAGTTATTTATATATAAATGTTTAGCTTCCTATTTACGGAAATAACTAATAATCATTTTGTCACTCACTTGTAGCTATACAGTATATTGTGACTGTGAATACTTAATTTTCATAATTTTTATTTATTTATTTTTTTTAATTCTTTAAGTAGAATGCTTGTTGTGAAAAGTTATTTTTCTGTTGTTTGTCTCTATCAGGATCACATGTTCTATATATATTGAGTGTACCCATGACAATGAAATCTTTTCCAGAAAACTTGAGTAAGTATTAAGAGCATAAGGAAATTTTGATATGTAACACATTTATAAAATTATGGGAAATTTTGATATATAATACATTTAGACAATTGTGTGAAATTTTGATATATAATACATCTAGATAATTATGTGAAAATTTTATATATAATACATATAGACAATTATGTGAGATTTTTTATATATAATACAGTTAGATAATTATGTGAAATTTTGATATATAATACATTTAGAAAATTGTGATATTTTTTATATATACTGTAATACATTTAGATAATTATGTGAAATTTTGGTATATAATACATCTAGACAATTATGTGAAATTTTTGATATGTAATACATTTTAGATAATTATGTGAAAATTTTATAGGTAATAATTTAGATAATTATGTGAAAATTTTATATGTAATACATTTAGATAATTATGCAAAAATTTGATATACAATACAGAGAAGTAATCTATCTAGATTTTGAGATGTAATCTATTTAGATAATTATGTGAAACTTCGAGATATAATACATAGTAATCTATTTAGATAATTATATGAAATTGTATGTCTTAAGTCATCAGATTAGACAATTCTGCCCTGTTTTTTCTAAAATAATTATAATGATCAAATATAGCACTCTCTAAAATGTGTAATGCTTCACCTAAAATGGGACATTTCAGGGTGGTGGTGGGGAGTGTCGTAAAGTAATTCTACCCCCCCATGTAATGTAAAGGGTGCTCAAGTGATGTGACCTGATAGTTCCTGTGTGGTTTTCTGGGCAGAGCGTGTTTACAGAGAGATGACAAAGATCTATGTTCAACCCATAGGCCTCTCACACCTCGGCGCCCCTTCTCAATAGAGGTCAGAAATGTCACACAGTTCTATGTCATTCCCATGAGAGCCGAAAACCCGCCTCCACCAATATATACATGTACATTTGGAAATACACATATAGGCACTCCTTGTGCCCAATTGGTGCTCATTTAGCCACACCCCTCACACCATAGGTAAGTGGGTGTGACCCCTTTTCTCTGGAAGCCTATTGGTGGAGGCATGGCTAAGCATACCATGCCCTGCCATCTTTGTGTTACAAAAAGACTCAGAAGCAGTGAGAGAGCAGCAGAGTATCTTGGGCAGTAACAATTATAAGATTTACCCTAACGCGGCGGGGAGAATTGAGGTGTAGAATAAGTATATAACTAAATAAACTAAATGTTAAGCGGTCTTTGCATATCTATTATCACCTCGCACGCTATAATTTTAGTCTAGTATACAACTATACGACAAAACCATAACCCAAAGTTATGCTTCGTTAAATATCTTGAAAGATTTGCAACGAAGATCAAGAATGCCCTATTCTGAATACTGACTGAGCGGCACCGAGATAAAAGGAATTTGAGTAAGGAAAAGAATGTTTTTGTGAGTCTCCAGGTAGCCCATCAAGAGTCTCTCTCTTCATTGGAAGTGTAGCCAATCTGAAAATAAGTCTTTCTCCCAGAGCTAATGTTCCAGCCAGATTATCACATAGATGATCCACTTTACAGGCTCTATGGGCGATGAGGGATAAGCTCCAGCTAAAAAACTTAAGAAAAAATATTCTAAATTATTTTCCCAAAAGAGAGGTCTTTGAGGAAGGAATGAACACTCCTCAATGGAGATGACTGATGTCCCTGACTGATGTTTGCCTCTTTGAGGTTCATTTTTCGGTGCAAACAATTCAGATGCTTTTCAACCCCATTACTGCTCACAAGTCACTCAACTTATTCTCTAGACCATACCTTAAACCTTCATATCGCAAAGCTACAACAAAGTTTTGTAAGGCACTGATACATACTGCCCACTTTCCCATAAACTCTCAAATTCCTTGCCACTGATACTAAGTCCAGGCAATAAATACAATCCCCTAGGTAAATAGAGCATTTGCTGAAACATTCCGCATTTTTAAAATGTTGGTCTTAGAATATCCTTCTTGTGAGGAAGACAGCAAGACAATCTCTGCAAATGGGTAGGGACTTAGGATGAGATGGCTTCAGTTCCCTAATAGTTTTTTAATTATATATATATATATATATATATATATATATATATATATATATATATATATATATATATATATATATATATATATATATATATATATATATATATATATATATATATATATATATATATATATATATATATATATATATATATATATATATATATATATATATATATATATATATATATATATATATATATATATATATATATATATATATATATATATATATATATATATATATATATATATATATATATATATATATATATATATATATATATATATATATATATATATATATATATATATATATATATATATATATATATATATATATATATATATATATATATATATATATATATATATATATATATATATATATATATATATATATATAATATATATATATATATATATATATATATATATAATATATATATATATATATATATATATATATATATATATATATATATATATATATATATATATATATATATATATATATATATATATATATATATATATATATATATATATATATATATATATATATATATAAAATATAAAACTGCCACTTAATTATTAATTCTTCATTTATGTATATGAAAATTAAAACTCTACATAACAGCAAGCTTTTTTGTTTTGATGTATGGCCTAAGAAGCTATTTTTGAAATAAGTAATGTTTGCCAGTAACAAAGATATGGGTGATATCCATATCATATGAACATTGGATGAAAAAGCCTCCATTTTCTAAATAGGAGTCTACAGAACGTATGTGAGTTTACTTTTCAAAGGTGTGCACAAGATAATATAGAAAAATTATTACCAACAATGAAGTTATATATAAATACTGCACCTGCGGAAAACTTTGAGGTAACAATGCAATTCATAATATGTCACAATGAATTAGATTTGATTACAGGTAGACACATCCGAGGGTTAATACTTTCCTGAGGCTACAAAACAAGAGCACAGGTCCAAGAAGCCATGACAATTTTTTTTTTTCCTAAATAAAAATTCACAAGTATTTTGTAAGACAGATCCAATGATACTCTGCTGTGACTAAAATGTAATCTCTAGACCTCATAACAGAATGACACTCATGGGTCACACCCTATGGGCTCAAATAGTTGAAAATCAACGTCAATGGGGAAAACTATGTTTACGTATTTCCAACTTGGCGGAATTCAAGGGCTAGTAAAGGGGTATTGTCTCTCTGCATAGATTTTCCACTTTTGTTGACATTTGTTTTTCTTAGCATGAAGAAAATGACACTTGTATTAAACTTCTGTGGTAAAAATAATTGCATAAACAAGAGGCAAATAAAATAAAAAAATAAAACAAGTATACTCGGATATCATATATTGCACTAATATGCACAAAGTGTCTCATGACAGCGCTAATTCTGTAGCAATTAAGTCTCGTATTTCAATCAAGAAATGGTATATTCCTGCAGATTATTAGCATTCCTCAATACACATCATCATCATCAGGCTCCCATAATATATAGTGCTATGGTCATTTGGCACACACAATGTATTTGCAATACTTTACTATTCCCCCCAAAGAAATATTATATGCTAACAATGTAAAATCTTGTGCAAATGACTACAAGTATGGCAACAAAAATTGGCAACAACTACCCTCAAACTCTTCCTGTACAATTCAAACAGTTATAGTATAGAGTACGGACACTTCCCAACTTACAAACGAGTTAGGTTCCAGAAGTCTGTACTAAAGTAGAATTGTTCGAAAGTTGTGTTTAGGTAAAAAAAAAAGTAGTGTACAGCACATTCATATACAGTACTGTACAGTACTTAGGATAAAGACACTTAACTACAATATACTGTACTACATAAAGTATAGTATTAATGAATTTTCATACAATAATGATAATGTTATAATACAGTACAGTAAAGTAATACATACATTAATACATGGGTATAATAAATGGTAGGTTTTTGTTCGTATATACGAATGTTCGTAACTCGGTTGTTCATAAGTAGGGGAGCTTCTGTATATCTCTACGTTCGTTGTTCATCTGTCAACAAAATGCATGTATATTTACATAAAAATAACAATATATTGCTTGAAAAAAATAGACCAAACTTTCCACTTAATGATCCAGTATGCGAAGATTTCCCGAGACTATTTTGTTTTCTAAGATGGCACCTGGAGGGATGTCAATTCGATCACCGTGATTTGCAATTATGATTACTGTACCCTGCAACAAATAGAAAATTATATACATAAATGTCTTAAAAAAAGCCACTTATAAGAATATACTTTCTTACTCATCTATGCTCAAGAACAAAGAAGCTTTACAACACAATAAAGCCATTAATATAATGTAAACTTAAAAACTAAACCTAAACAAGATACTCAAAATAGAATATATGTATAAAATACAACACGACAGTCATATCATCCTCCCATTTCAAAAGAAAAGATACGGATTTCATTTTACATCACTCTACACTAAAATTTCCCGCTTATCACATTACTACGTTCTCTCCTGAAAGACTGACTGTTTAGTTCAGAACCTTCAGCTGCTAATAATGACTATGATACACTACCCTCCTATTATAACAACACCATAAACTGTATTGTATCACTTAAATTAACATAAAAATATGGGTGGTATATAAAATACATGGACAAACAAAACTGTAGATATATCTCATACCTAATTGAAGCTTAATAATACATGAGTTTACCTTGATTAATGAACTCTGTTACAGAAACATAATTTATGTACCATAGATATTATATAATACTGTAACACACTAAACTAATGAAGTTAAATGCAAAATACATGTATCTGATGACTTACTTACTCTCTTGAAAACATTGTTTTCAATGAGAAAAATAAAAAACATTATTCTTACCCTCAAGCTAACATCCTTTCCAAATGTGACATCACCAGACACTGTCAGATGATCCAACTCTAGCATATCAGGTATAGATGCAAATCGCTTAAGAAAGTCCTGTGGAATAAAATAATATAAACTATATATTTGTGGTAGTCTTGGCTGACGAGTGCTTGCAAACTTCCATAATAAAAATCTATTTGATGTGATTGCAAACATGAGGCACAATCATAGTAGTTTAATTTTTTTTTATTATTATAGCACGCATCCCAATAAAGTCAACCAGGTGCCCTAAACGCCTTGTATTTTAAAATCGACAAAATTAACCAAACACAACAACAAAGTGAGTATATAATTTCAAAAAGTACAAAGTAATTTTTTGCCATTTCTGTAAATCATTATATTCTGCTAAAATGTGTATCAGGATGAATATATTTGCATTGAAATACCATAAGGCATAATCTTTGACTAACAAAACTTAATGATTATCAATTAAAGATATATAAAATTTTCATCAACATACCTTTACTCTGCCAAAATGATTAGGACCTAGTTTGACAAGAGGAGTGGTATCAAACATTCGGAGATGTGACATAGTCAAGCTACCTTGCTGGAGGGAGTATAAGTTACTCATTACAAGCAGCAGATCATCCGTTTTTTTGACGGGTAAGAACCTTGAGCGAGGGACATTGATACCTAGATAGAAAAGAATATAAAAAAAATAAGTCCAGAGAAGAAAAGCATAAAAATATAGGTATTCATCTTATATATGAGCTCTTGATGATAATGAGTAGTATAGAGTATATTCATTGTACAAATAAGATGCCATGGTCTTCTGATCCAACAAGGTGCCTACAAATTTTGCAAGATTAATCAGGTGGTAAGGCTAAGATAATACCTGCCTATCCCCTCCCTCTCTGCCAGTTGTTCTGGGTCAAGAATACATTCTAGAGTGGGAAGAACTGCCAGACCTCAAGTCCCTATCCCTTTACATTGTCTCTTACAACATGCAAGGAATAAGCGTGTGGAAATTATTTCCTCACCACCAGGGATATATAATTTAGAATACTCATCACATCTGGCAGAAACAAGGATATTTTACATAAATTTTCAAAGAATTTATAACAGTCAAGTAAACAATCAAATGCTAAGAGAGAGAGAGAGTGGTAAATTTTTAAGTTTCTAGTAAATAAATTATAAATACAAAACTTATTTTATACCCATATGCTAATTCATAAAAATTAAAAAGAAATATGAACAAATTAATACAGTCTAAAATGGAAATTACTTGTTATTCAAAATATCTGTAAAAAAAAAAAAAAAAAGGAAGAGTCAATTCCTCATAGATACAATGCAATAGAAAAATAATGCAGTATGTATGGGTACGAATATTAGCCATTACAGTATATATATATATATATATATATATATATATATATATATATATATATATATATATAATATATTTATTTATTTATTTATATTTATTTATTTATTTATATATATTTATTTATTTATATATATTTATTTATTTATATATATTTATTTATATATATTTATTTATATATATTTATTTATATATATTTATTTATATATATTTATTTATATATATATATTTATTTATATATATATATATATATATATATATATATATATATATATATATATATATATATATATATATATATATTTGCTATATTTGAACTCCAAAGTTATAAATTAACAAACAATTAAGACTTCCGTTATACCCCAACTAGAAGAGATCTTACCACTTTCAGCAATTTTTGTCCCACCTTACAAGGTCATTCATAAGATATATCTTCTTGTATACTAAAAATTTCATGGGACAAACTGAAGACATATAGATGAAGGTAGGATAAATTAAGTTACAAAAAAATATACATATGTTATGGGAGCAAGTGCTTTTACAGAGATCTACGAGTATCATTAATATACACTCTGGGATCAACAGTCAAGGATGCCCAATCATATCTGACATGAAAATTAATTTTCCACTAGGAAGCTTTAGTGAAAATTATTTTAGAAAAAAAAAAACTATTAAAAGAGTAGTTTAAAAGGTGAAATAAAGAAAGGCATCTACAGCTGCATGAAGTAATGCTACCATTATGATAGGAGCTTACCGTGTGCACCACTGAAGCACTTGACAGCTGCACCAACAGCCTGCTCAAGCTGGATAATGTTTAGACCATTATCTAAGGTTTTGTTGTTGGTTATCACTTCCATATCCATAATGCCCTCATTTAATATCTGCTCAATTGCTGAAAATAAAAATAATAAGTATTTTAATATATACAAATATTGGTTGTGTAGTTTTTCAAGCCTACACTATATCCAACTAATGATATCAAGGTAACTACAACTGGAATAAAGGGAGACAAACAAAAACAGATGACATCTGTGTGTTTATGTATGAAGAGAAAATCACTGACTACTGCAATTATTAGAAGGTTCAGAAATCTAATCGAGTCATTCCCTGAATAAAAGTAAAGTACCTCATTTCCAGGTTACTACTATTTGCATTTCATAGATATAACTATAATCATCTCTATTCCTCAAATGGAGTATTTAAAGTTCATATACGACAGTAATACAATGAGTATGAAACACATTTATTTGTACAATGACTACACAAACACAACCTCAGACAGAAAGTTTATAATACAATTACATCCGTAGACAGTGCAACATATAATGTAGCTTGTATCAATGCACCACCAGCATCAGTATTGTATTAGCAAATAAAATCAAATTTATTTTTAACAATCCTAATTATGAACCAAAGCAATGAGCTTATTATTCATTATGTCCAATCTGGGCGAACTGCTATCTAAGTAGAAAACAATAAGCAGTGAAAAGCAACTAAAATAAACTCTGTAAGTGATTTAGGTTTCAGCAATACTAAGGCCTTTCTCACCCAATGAAAGGGAAGTGTAAGTTAAAGCCTTGCTACCTCATATCTTTCGTTATATCTAAGGCCTATCTGCTAATTTCTGTCACATAAAAACTTACATCATATTTTACTGTACAGTAGTTATGAAAAACAATACAACAAATTCTAAAGCTTGTGAGATGTTAATGGACATTTTACTATCATCATGGTGAGTTTAAGACTCTAGAATACAAATGCATTGATAATTCAGTTTGATGTGGAGTGTTACCTCTAAATTCATCAGGGCAGACTACAGTGAATATTGTAAATGATAGTTATTTATGAAATAAAACTGACATTCTTCTGGTAAGCCGCTAACATTTTATTTTCGCTGGTATATATCAAAAAGAGGAGATGAACATCTTTGTCCCCCCCCCCAGAGTTCATTCTTTTTTCCTCTCTTACTCAGCATTTTCTTTATCCTCCTCTAGAGGTTGGGGAAGAGAACATCACTTCCACGTTCCCCTGTTTCATAAAAGCAAACAGCATGGGGCAGAGAGAGAGGGGACTGGGTATTCCTAATTTGTCTTTTCCTTCTGCAAAGCGTCAAGGCATAAGAGGGGTGTTTCAGTTTGAAACCAAAAATGACCCTTGCAATTGGTTCTCTGCGTGTGCATGATCATGGAACAAGATACAGTAAGAGAAAGGATGTTGGTGTCATGTTTGTGATATAAAAAATGGATGTATAAGCATTGAGTGAAACGAAGTTGAAATGAGGAGTAATTTTCTTTGGCCTCCTCCCTTAAAGGTGAATTACAGCCCTTGAATATAAATAAAAACAATATAGATATATAAGTATCAAACACATCAAGGTGTACAGTTAGTTTTACTACTTTCTTTGATAGGTTATCATTTTTCCGAGCACAACATTTACACCATTTTCCAAATTATTAGACTTTTCTAGTGTATAATATGAGGTATGATCTGATGCAAGTTACCCTGTGTCAGCTTATCCTTATATATCTAAGTATTGGTACTGTTCAAATCTTACCACCAAGCTTGATCCATAAATTATTAGTGTTGAAAATTTTGAAGGTTTTGACAGATTTGAAGTCATCCACATGATCCTTAGGCACTTGAGCTATTTCAAGCAACCTCAACTTATCCTCATACTGAATTAAAGTACCACCCTGTCAGATAAAAAAAAATGGCTATTATTACTCTGTAATGCTTTTCTCGTACAACAAATCAATTGAAATAAGAAAGCAATTATAATAAATCATAAGGCAAACAATTTATAAAAAGAAAAAAAAATAATGATGTATGATAACTGAAGACAGAAACTTGAATTACTTACAGACTGTACAATATGACAAAATTACTCCAGACTCACAAATATAAGCTTAGGGGTGATTTACATGAATAAAAATTCTTTTCAAATCTAAAAAGCTATAACTTATTTTTCTAAACATGGCATCATATAACTGTTTTGCTGGGCAGCGATTACTAGTGATAAACTCTCAAACTCCTTTTAGTTGACTCTTACAGATGACAGGGTATACAGTGGTGGTATTGTTCCTCCCTGGCACCAAATTTTAAAGCTCTAAATACAAAAGAATACTTTATTCCATACCTTCACATCAGCTCTAGTTTTATCAGTAACTTCCATAAGGAATTCACACTGTCCAGCAGCTTCACCACCAAGAAGAAAATTTAAAATATTCAGATCTACAGTTGCTCCTAGGTTATCGATATTACTGATGAACACATATTCCTTCCTCTGGAAATAACAAATGTCTATGACAGAATTTCCATTTACATACTGCTATACAGTATTTTATTTCTACAATGTAATGACACAACATTATCACAAATAAAATCATGGTAAAAGCAAAAATTCTAACCTAACCCAGGAAATTCAGGATATCAAATGCAAAAAATATGATAGCTGCTTACACAACTAATCGACAAATAATTTCCAAGATAAAGTTCACAAAGTATATTTAATACCAAAATAAAATTAGTCTGAAAATATATACACAAATTTTGTTTACTAGCTAATTCGCAATTTACCTGGCAAACGAATTCATGAAGAAGCCCTGAATTTTGGAAAGATTGGTAGAAATCACCGTGTCCAGGAGGATACCAGCTGAAAAAAATTATCTAGAAATGTGATTGCGTTAATAGAAAAAACTTAAAACTATACATTTTAAGCAGTCTTTAATCACATGTCCTGGTAATAAATATTCCTTCATGGCTTTAAACACTTTTTTGTAAAGCATTGCATTAATGTAATGCTCTTCCACCAATAAATAATATAGTTTTCAAAGCAATTTCTGCAGTGATCTATATTCTTGAATTAATGGAAGAAATATATTATTTTTGCTTTGTAAATGCAAATATTTTATGTTACTTCGATAGGTCTATAAAAAAAACTCATACATACGCTTCCAGGTCACCCTCAGGTCCACATGTTTTAGCTACAGGCATCAGAGATTCTTTGTTAATTCGAGGGTATCTGGACTGGTTAAATGTGTACGTCTTCACCTGTAAACAAAAAGGACAGTGCCTTACTAAAACTAGGTCTTTAAGAGAATGGAAAAGCATATTGCTCCGTGTCTCCCAGCAGCCTTCAAGACTCTCTCTCTGTGAAATTGCTCTGCTGCATCTGCAGTGGAGTTGCTCTCAAATAAGACATAATTAATAGTTCCAGCCATCCATTCACATTGGTAATTCATTTTACAGGTTCCATGGGCAATGCAAATTGAGACATCAACTTTCAGAGATTTCAGAAAAACTACGGTGTCCATTTCTCATGTGTTTCAATATTGCCGAAGTTCTCTTTATCTATTTTGTGAAACCAATATTTTCAAGAGGGGAATTGAAGGAAAAAGGGTAGGTACTGACGAGCTGCAAGGAGACTCAGAAAAATATGTTATCCTATCTAAATGTGCCTTCTATTTTTATGCATCCCTTCAAGTTTTACAAGCACAGAACATAAAGGCAGACTAGAAATTCTAACTTCTTGGGAAGGAAAGAAGGCCCATGAGTTTTATTACATTACAATGTATGATTTAATACTTAAGTGCATTTATTTCAATTCAGGGCCCGTTTATATCTTATGCTAAAGCCCCTACACTAGCTTAATTCGGCTCTGGAATAGGGCATAGCAACTGTAGATGAATGGCATATTACTGAGTGCATTATGTAAATTGTTAATCAGTCACCTAAGTTATGACAGGCTTTTATTTCCTTTTGAAAATACAGCTATATTTTATAGTGTGAATATCCAATAGACCGTATGACATGACAATGCAATAATGCTGACGGCATCATTGAGAATTATTATTAGAATGAAACCATACAACAGTGATAACTGGTAATAAATTCCAGGTTTACTGGGAAAAAACAGCACTACGCTAAAAAAAAAAAAAAAAAAAAAAAAAAAATATATATATATATATATATATATATATATATATATATATATATATATATATATATATATATATATATATATATATATATATATATATATATATATGTGAAAACACGAATCATATATAATATAATATATATATATATATATATATATATATATATATATATATATATATATATATATATATATATATATATATATATATATATATATATATATATATATATATATATATATATATGAAAACACGAATCATATTTTACCCCTGACCGTGACTCGAACTTAAGATACATATTTACTGTACCAAGACACTACCAACTACACCACTGAAGGTCTTAGAAGAAGAAGCAGACCTCACAGCTATCTACTCTGCTAGGAATAAATGCATTCTTTCTGAATGCCTTTTTGTTCATATTACAGTATCTTCTCAACCTAAGTCGTGGCTTCGATTTAGCATTTATTTCAGATCCCATGCTATATAGGCATCAATACTAATCAAATAAATACATTAACATATGTGAAACATAAATCATATTTTACCCCTGACCGGGACTCAAAAATAAGACACATAATTACTGCGCCAAGGTGCAACCACCTACAAAACTGAAGGTCTCAAAAGAAGAAGCAAACTTCAAAGCTAGATGCTTTGCTAGGAATGAACAAATTCTTTCTGCATGCAATTACAGTTTCTTCCCAACCTCACATTCCTAGTAAAGCAATTAGCTTTGAGATAGATATATATATATATATATATATATATATATATATATATATATATATATATATATATATATATATATATATATATATATATATATATATATATATATATATATATATATACAGCCAACTCGCTTGTTACACGTTGCTATAATACACGAAATTGGAAGAATGCTTCCAAAAATAATAGTAAAAAAATACGAAATGCGCAAATAACGCCCGTGCGAAAAATAAAAAAAAAATAAAAATTCATTTGAGTAAATAAGTGACAGCCTCGGAGGCACTATCCCACCTTGCAGCCATGTGCTTTAGTGTCTCTTTACCCAGCATACTGTGTGATATCGCTTGTTCTAACTGTTTTTGTGGTAAGGTGTGTGCTTCCTGTGGTTTTTCGTTTTTGCAGATTTTATATACTGCACATATCTATCATAGCCAGTAAATGCCCAGGAAAAGACTATGGAAGTGCTTCTACTCCCAATAGAGTGAGAAAGGCAATAAACCTTGAAGTAAAACTTCAAGTGTTGACCCATTATGAGCGTGGTGAGAGTACAGCGGCCATAAAACTGTCGATGTCTTGATAGAAATCAAGACACCAAGAGAGCACTAATATAAAGAAATGGTGCTACTACATTTGACATAAAAGTTACTTAAATATATACAAATTTATTTCAATATCAAGGCTTATGATTAGGTTAACTCCTCAAAAAAAATCCTTTCAAAAATTTTAAATCTTGTAGTTTATTTGCTTTAGATCTTAGAAGAGAAATAAAACAAACTTTTTATTGGCTTACCTGGAAACCCTGATACTTTCTGATTACTTTCTGAGTATCATCATCAGTATTAAAGGAGTTCATTAAGACTAGTGGAACATTAGTGCCATATTTCTTGTTGAGATGCTGAAAGATAGAAAATAAGTTATATTTCATCATCAATAAAGTGACTAAAATGCATCAGCCAGGTATTGCAATATGAAATTTACCATGCTGCTGGCAAAAAAAGAGAAATAAGTTTTATTTCACCAACACTGATGAAAAAGATATGTAACAACTACTGGAAGAATCTATATAAAAATATAGCATTACATTAAAGATCAGTCACCAACAGAGTACCAACTACCTAATCATCGTAAAAATTAATACTACAAGTATGATGATTATAGAACGGTTCAGTGGGGGAGAAAGGAACTTAGAGAAAGGGAAATTGTATTTTTTTTGAGTCCCTATACTAAGCAACTTGTCAAGAGTCTCTCTCCAGTGGGAGTGTAGCTAATGTGGATAAGACGTGCTTTCATAAAGAGACTGAACAACAGTTCAAGGCATGCACTCAAGTTGGTGATTCTTTTCATATGTTCTATGGCATTGAGGGTGTATGCTCCAGCTCACAGAGACCAGAAAAAATACTTTTTCCCTCTTGTCATTAATACCAAGTCAGCAAATATAATTATATATCACAAGACTAATATTTCCAAGAAAATAACAATAAGGCAGGTGGGTGTTAAAAAACAGCATGGACTCAGATAAATACACTCTTCCATCCCCAGAGTACCTTCTTACTTGTTTGTTTCCAAGCATCCTGTCAAAAGTATTACAAACATAGAACTTAAGGAGCGTGCAAGAGGGAATTTAGACTTCATGTTTAGGAAACAGAGCCCATTTGAGCATACTGTTTGTTTCTTAACTTTCTTGTTTTTAAAACAGCCAGGTTAACCACTGATCAGTTATTAAAGTGACCTGTATCACAGTGGCACTGTACAACAGTACATATGTGAATAATACAATGAGGCTATGGAGAAATTCTCCTTACTGAAAGGTGCATTACAAGTGGTTTATGTAACAAGAAGTAGGATTAAATGGATTATACAAACAAGGAGTAATAATAAGGAACATGAGGTAATAATTGTCACCCTGAAATAAATTAAATCACGACACATGTAGTTAATAAGGTAAAAACTTTGAGGATAAGTACATTAAGGTTAAAGATGTCAGTATGTAAAATGTGCAAAATTCATTGGAACATCACAATGTCATTTAATTCATGTTTTTTCATTATACTATTTAAATGGCAAAATGCATGTTTTCAGAGCGCCATGAGTGTCCTTTCGATACTAATGTAAAAAACCTTACAAGAAGACCATCACCTGACATAGTGTATATCCCATATGGCAATGAAGCATTGAATGCTTCTGTAGAGGCAATAATCTAGATGTCACTGAAGAAAACTTTGCTTTTGGATGGGATAGTTTAAAGTGAGAGCAAAAAAGAATCAATGCCTGTGCATATAATAACTTAATCTCTATGTCAGGGTGAAAAAAGCTTGTTTTGTACTTTGAGGAGATATCAACTCAGGATTTTAATACTGACTTTCTTGGAATTGCATAATGATGACTGACTTCCAGAAAAGTATGGAACATTCATATGTCAGTAAGAAAAATGCATCAGACTGTACTGAATGGGAACCATCCACAAGCAGCTTGAGGAAACTGCCTTCATTTCTGAAGGCAGGTAATTCACTAATTCTGCGGGCCGAGGCTAGGAAAGTAAGGAACATGACTCTGGCCCGAGTGTTGAAGTGCAAAGCTTCTGAGACTAAGAGACGCGACTCAAAAAGTCCATGTACCCCGTCATTTGTTGTCCTAATCTGAGAAAAAAAAGGTTCTTCATGAATCCCTCAAAAACCAAGTCTGAGATAAAGCCACTGCATAAGGTTTAGTCAAGAATACTTACATATAGTAACAATCACTGTTAGGAGATCTTTGTTAAAAATAGAAATTCCACGAAAGTTAAGGCTGTCCTGATGGTGATCCTGGTTAGACTCTACTCTTCAATTAAGAAAGTAAAGGATTACCAGGCAGTCTCTTGCTATTTTGTCAGAGATTTTCTAGTGGCGTTTAAGAGAGTGAACACTCTCTCCTCAGAAAAGGATGAAGGTCATATGTCTCAGAGTCTGATGTGAAGAACAAGAGGGGGTGATGAGAAGCATTTCGAGGGCATTAACACTATCAAATGAGATAAGACATAATTTCCCATAGCCTCATTAGCAGGTTGGCCTCCTCTAATGTTCCAAAGCCCATGCATGGCTGGGCCACCAATGGCTATCAGCACTGCTCAACCCCTGAGTAAATGAGGATTCTCCAATCACGTTTGGTCTGATCATCAAGACATACTGTCTCAGATTACTGCATTCTGCCATGGCAAATTAAGCCCACCTGAACGCTTTGAATCAGTCTCCTAACTTCGTTGAATGCTACCTGGTCAGTGACAATTCTGATTGGAAACAGCTTTGGCGAGACTGACCATACTCGAAGACATTGTTCGCTTCTTGAGAGTGGTATACTGAGTCATGATCTCCTCTTTCTTAACATAATAGTATCCATGCTGTACCTTGATTATACTCTTCTGGAACAGCATGTTCATCCCAAGTACCCACTGGTTCAGGGTTCGTGACCTCATAGAGCCTCCTCTGTTTATGTAGTGGCTTACAGTCACTTTGTCGCAGCGTAGTCAGATGTGGCAATTCCTTTTTCAATGCACATTTCCACGGGCAATATAAAAAGGTGCTGAAATTCCCATGAGCAGTGCAGATTCTTTGATGATGTTACTTTCTTGTCCCATAGTTCATTTATATGCTGGTTGGATGTTGAGCCTATTCATATCCTTTAGGGCGGTTCTCAGAATGGGTCCACTATGGATGCGAATTGGGGATTCTCATTACCCTTTTAACTTCCTTCTTGAAGATATTTGGTTTCAATTGCAGATATCTTACCACTCTAAATACATACTGATTCTGAAAATTGTGAATGCTCATAATATAGGTGAGCAAATTCCAATGAATATCACAAAATTTCATATCAAAGGAGGGTAAAAGATAATATTCTTTATTTCTTTTATAATCTTCAGAATCCATTTTTTTTCTCTTTCTGCATATTTGTAGCATCTGTTGGAAAGCTGCAGTATCATTCTAACTTGCCCATACTAGCAAAGTGTCCAAAGAAGCAGCAACTGAATCTTCTTTTGCCAAAGTTGTTTGAAGAAGACTTTGGAGATATTTCAAAATGCCTTTGGGACAATATTGATATTGATAAGGAAGACTTGGAAGGAGAACTTTGTGGTTTCCAGTCTTTCAGGAATGATGTAAGGTATATGGCCAATAGGATTTCATGTATGCATCAATAGATGTAGATTACGCAATCCTCAGGAATATGCACCGTATGTTCTTTCTTGTCAACATTCTAAACTTGCTGGAAGGAATGGAGTTGATAAAGAATCCAGAGTTCGGAGACTAATCTTCTTTTCTCCAAGTTTTTACATGAAATGCTGAATAAGAAGTCTTGGAAACTGAAGAAGTGTACTTTCTTCAAATACCCAGCTTTTATAATCTCTTCAATGAGCTCATCCAGGATTGGTGACATATATCCTGCATCTCCTCAATGGGAGAGGATTTTTCTCATATCCTACTTAGGCTTGTTGATCACGTAGTAAGTACATGGGCATCATCTCCAGTTCTCCTTGACTTCTTATGATTATTTTCACCTCCTGACAGAACAGATGACAAGTCTATCCCCAAATCTTTTCCTATCTGAAAGGCACCCTCCATTTCAAGATCTTGAATCTTCTTCTTCGTCTACATCTTTTCCCACTTTTATGTGGGGTTGATGTTTCTGGCCAGTATTCTCCATATGTTCCTGTCCCATACCTCATCACCCAACAAACCTTTAGATCTCAGGTCGTCAATGATACAATCCATCCACCTACGCTTTGGTCTCCCCCTCCCTCTCCTACCTTGTATATCCATTTCCATCACCCGCCTCCCAACATACTGGGAGGAGGGTGATGGAAATACCCTAGTTAAAGGGGAGGCATCGCACAATGAAACTTTCCTTAACAGAATGAGGTTCCTTATGCTGGGCTATTGGTATGGAATACCATGTGAATTCTGAGATCTTTAGGCATCTGACTGGGTTCCCAAAGAATGGGATACTTTCGTATTCATGGCTTCCTCATTTGCATGCATTGCTCTAACAATCTCCACACCTTTTCATTTGGGAATATGTTGTGCTTAAATAAGTTTCACATTATCAGTTTCAGAAGTGAAGATTCACATTAAGACAGGGCAGCCCTACAAAATCTCAACCTTGGCTTTAGCAAAAACATTCTAGTTAGAAGAGTATTTTGTCTGCTCCAATGAGATCCTGCATTATGTAATATTGCCAAACATTCAGGTAAACTACAAGTCTAATCCAAAGACAATGCATGTTCCACTAGACTAAAATAATGCGAAAGAATATTTGTTAATAAAGAAATATCCTAACATGTAACCTGAGCCATAATCCAATAGTATCTTCGTTCCACACCAATATGTAGTGTGCTGACTTGGTAAGAGTGACGAGAAGGAAAGCATAATTTTTTCTTAAGTCTCTGTGAGCTCAGGCATACACCCCCCTTACCCACAGAGCCATCATATGGATCACCAACGTGAATGTGGCTGGAATTATTGTTCCATGTCTTTTAGAGGATGACTCATTTCCGGATTGGCTATGCCTCCACTGGAAAGAGATTCTTGATGGAATGCATGGAGACAAACAGATAAATGCTCATCATATTATATAAATGACGTTGTTTCATTCTCATTAATGCAGTTGTAGGTAGAACATAAAAAATATGTAATTACAAGTTCAGCAAAACAAGGGTCCATGGCAGCCGAATGGTTACAATAATCGATTAAGAAGTTGACAGACTCACCATCAAACCCACACTGGGGCATTTAGAAGGGCGTCCAGCCTTTCTTCCCAAGCCAAACTCTGACTCCACACCCATAATTGATGTTAATAGTGACATATAAAACGTAACCACACACATCAGTTCAGTGAAAGAGCAAATTACACAATGACATAAACATCTTAATTAGGATCTAGATTCCATTTACAAGCAACATATATTATTTTTGCTACCCACCTCAATCTGCTGGACAGTAAGATCCAAGAAAGTCAGTTCAGAGCGTACAGGAATGATAGACTTAGGTCCCTGACAACCCATGGATGTACCCAAACCACCATTCAGTTTTACTACTACCAGTTTGTTAAGCATATCTTTCACCGCAGACTCCTCCGGTCGGTTAAGCTCAGCATATCTACGAACCTTAAAAGCATTATGATTATCATTATATTTAGGAAAAAAAATTCACTATAATTATGCTCACCTATTTTAACACAGTAAAGTGTCAACCAAACCTGATGATACACATTTCTTTAAATTTCAGTAATGCCTCTCGAGATATTTACATGCAACAAATAAAATACAACTACTTCTCACCATGAAGATTAAACTATTGTTCTAATTAGAAAAAAAAGGTCAGGTTTATGTCAGGCCTATCACTATGCATTTTTCTTTACTTTCAAAATATATATTTCATATAAAGAAATACAGAATATGCTGAAAGTTGATCACATCATAATGGGTACCACTTTATTCTCTTCAAAGAAGCATATCCATAATTATGAAACAACTAAAAACGATGGATGGACTGCATCTCCTTTTTCAAAAAATATGATCACTTACAGAGTCTTCGGGAAGCTTTTGGATGTGGTCCCATTCCACAGAGGGACCAGACTCATTGATGAAACGTCCAAACAATTTTTCATATCCTTCAAAATCCTTCTGTGAAACTTCCTTCAGGGGTGCAGGACACGTCTGGATAAGTTTCTGCAACTCGTGAGCCAACTGAATTTGCGCATCTTTTTTCGTCAGTTCTTTGAATTCCATGGAAGGGGAGCGTGTGTGGCCAAATACCTGAAGAAAAAAGAAACACACATTAAAATATGAAAGAAATTTTAGAATTACACTCATTAATAAGAATAAAAAACTGAATAATATCAGAAACATCAAATGCATATCACTTTAACAATTTCTTTCATGACTTTAAACAGGAGATAATGATGGACAAAATAAGATGATGGCTTAATGTTATGGCTGTGGCCACTCACTGTTTTACAATAAAGAAAAATGGACACAAATTCAGAATAAAATGTATCTGCAAAGCAGTAAATTACTACAGAATAACCATTCAAAACTTCCCCGCCACAAGTAGAATTAGCGTTGTTTAAGTATACCGTTAACTGTGAGGCTTACAATCTCAATGATCACCTTTAAAGTATCCTTAAATTTCTTTTGCTTAATAATTAGCTACATTGCTATAAGCTACCATATGCCATTGCTTCTTCTGTGGGTCACAAGCAGGGGCTTAGAAAAGTGGAAGGAGAAGAAAACTCTCAACAAGAATCTTTTGTTTTATCACAAGCAACTGACACAGACAGTTATAATAGTCAAACTAGGTTAAAGTCCTGCTGCTTTAGTATTTTGTTACAGTAATGGCTACCTTGTAAACCCCTCACAGTGTAGACAAAAATTCATAAAAACTACAAACATTTCAACAAAAATATTTCTCTTACACAATTAAGCTTTTCAAATTTAACATTACAGTAAACAGTGCATTTTACGTAACCAACTCTTCAAGTTGAAACATTTAAAAGCTTATAACTTATGTGAATTAATACATAGACATAATGTCAGGGTTTAGCAAAAGCAGATAAAACTCACCTCATTGTACCTATCATAATTCCTTGGCAATGTTAGTGAAAGATGTTCATGCCAATTTCCACCATTTTGAGTAAAAACCAGAGGCTGTTTCTTTGCACCCAAATTAACCATTTTGGTAAGTTTATGGTCTCACAATATTTAGTCTTTCACTCTCTGTCACTTTACAAAAACAAAATGATAACTTCTTATAATTTCAATTTATAATAACAGATAACACTTAAAAGTCAATGATGCTGTTACTTATTAACTGTCTGAAAACAGTATTGTATATTCTATTAAGGATAACCCCCATTTTGATTTAAGTTGAAAGAGACTTTCACGTAATATTCTAATAAAAATTATACAAGTATACAGTACATGTGTTTACAATTAGTGTGGTTGCTGTAGCTGGGTGGTAGAGCAGGTAACTTTAATACATCAGGGAGTCGGTTCAAGACCCTCCACTGTCTTAGGTTAGAATGGGCATTCACTTGGAATAATGGCCATATACTGCCAAAACCATAGTCCTTCGAAAAGAGACACGATCCTAGCCATTACTAAGAAAAGGGAGTCCATGATGTAAAACAAGATATGTGTTTACAATAAGTGTGTCCAATTACTGCTTTCAATGGTTGACAAAAATAAGACTCTCTCCAATTTATCCAAAATTCTTTAAGACAAAACATGTTCATATTTGGGTAAGTAAATACTTTCAGTACTATCTAATTTCTATCCACATTTGCATTTATGTTAAACACACATTCTGTATATTAATATTTGCTTACTAGAATATTACTTTTTTCAGATTCTTTGTTCCTATCTATATATTCTGTGCCCAAAAGCTGTAGTAAATATTTGCTCCTTATGAAATTTCGAACCCCGGAGGCAAGTTCTAAATAGGACTTTTTTTAATAATTCAGTTTTGCAACTAATATATGACAGATTAGTGTTGGCTTAAAGTACATATATCTAATACATCTTTTGACACCTTAAATAAGTACATATACAGTGGCTGCAATTCCCCTTGTAAAGGAGTGGCCGAGTCAAAGCACACATTTACCAGACACCAAATATACTTCAATCACTCATCTTAGCACCTCGTGGATAATGAGTTGCTTTTATTGTCCCCAACACCCCGATTGGGTCATCCACAGGGTAAGTGGGTATGGATCTTCTGGAGGCCCTACAGCCCCAGCTGGTTTACCGCCAATACTCAATCACATGCCGACTCCCCAAAACCCAGTTCTCCCAGTTTACTATGCTAACAGGGACAAGAAATCCCTTTGGCCTGGGTCACCTGTACACAATCTTTCTCCACTCATTCCTATTTCTTGCACTCTCTTTCTCTTGCTCCACTGACATACCACGTGCATTCAATGCTCTTTTCATCCCATCAATCCATATCCTTCTAGGTATGCCTTACTCCAATTACTTCTGCACTCCACACTGTCCCTGCTAGTCGTTCATTACTCGTTTTTCCCACGTGTTCAATCCATCTCAATATTTTCTGAGCTAATTTCTCTGACAGCTTTCTTTCAATACCTATTCTCTGTCTCACCTCATTTCTCACTTAATCTATTTTAGATAAACTAAACATACTTCTAAAACCTCATCTTCATCAAATTCTACTTGTTCTCTTCATTCTCTCTTAGATTCCATGTTTCCGTTCCATACAATGCCGTCAGCACAATCACTCCTGTAAAAATCTCTGCATTCATTCCCAAATACCTATATCTCATTACACTTTTCAACCCACCGAGATAACTACTTGCTTCCTTCACTCATCTTAGCTTTGCATTTACTTGTCCATTCCCTGCCACATGCGACCCCAGATAGGTAAACCTCTCAACTTCCTCAAGCATCTCCTCATTCACACTCGCATTCAATATGCCAACATTAACACTCCCCTTACATCTCATGACATTACTTTTATCAACATTCACCGGCAGCTTCCTTCTTTCACACATCCTAACAAACAATCACTAGATGCTTCAGTTCATCCTCAGAATCAGCCACGAGTGTTGTGTCATCTGCAAATAGCAGCTGATTAACTTTCCACAACTTTCCATAGTCATCAACTATTCCAAAGCCTCTGCCTAAAACTCTTTCACTTATTTTCCTTACCACTCCATCAATATACAAATTAATCAAAAGGCAACATTACATAATCTTGATGTGACCCCACATTTCCCTAAAACAAATAACTTTTCCCATTTCATACTTTAACACATGATTTACTATTAATGCAAAAATTCTTTGTCAGCATTAAACAAACTCCCACTAATTCAATACAAACTAATATACTCCACAATACCCCTCTATCAACCCTGTTATACACTTGCTCCAAATAGCCTACATAAAAGCGGAAAAAAGTGTTCTAACCTTTCTCTTGGAAACACACCTGTCTTATTACAAACACTTGATTAACACATCCTCTTGAACCCACAGGTATTTACAAAAAGTATGAGAGCATATTTGTATAATAATTATCACAACTTTCTTCTATTTGTTTCAGAGTAAGAGGCCTAAACGCCCAAAACTTTATTCTAATTTCTCTAGGAATTAAAAATTGTTGTACATCTATGTACTGGTTTAGAACTGTAAATGTTAAACACATACACGCACACTCACAAACGCACGTACACACACACACGAACTAAAGGAGATTATGTCTAAATAAATGAACTTTTGCAGTTATTGACTGGAGAACCTTATTTAACAACAAATCTGTACAAGAAATGCACGGCATCTTTCGTGAGGAATATGGGAAGATAGTAGATTGTTGCATACCTTCCACAAAAATAGGAGTTATTCATGGCAGAGAGAAATGGTTAAATAATGAGTGTAAGAGACCTAAGGAGTAAAGAGACATATGCTGGAAAAAGCATAGGAGGAGAAAAAGAATAAATTCCTAGCAGACTTATAAAAGAGAAAGAAATTATTACCTAAGTAAAAGAAAAGAGGCAGAGAGAGACTATGAAAGGGATATCACCAAGAAGGCTACAGAAAATCCCAAACTCTACCACAGCTTTATCAGAGGAAAACTGAAGGTCAAAGAACAGGTTTTAAAGTTAAAGAAGCGAATGGAAACATCACTGAGACGGATGAAGAGATCTGCGTAGAACTGAGCTAGGAGTTTCAGTCAGTATTTACAACAGAAAATATCCCATCCCCTAAGACTGCAGAGATAGGAGCTCGTGGGCTGGTATTAAAGAACATCATCTTTTCAGCCACAGAGGTATGCAAAACACTGATGGCGTTAGGTGCCAATAAAGCTACAGGTCCTGATGATATATCTCCTTAAGTACTTAAGAAATGCAATAAATCAATATCGGCAGCACTATGTATCATATTTGAAAAGTAGCTGAAATCTGGGGGGATTCCAAGATGCTGGAAACAAGCGAACGTGGTAGCAATCTTCAAAAAGGAAAGGGGGGATACAGCTCTAAATATAGACCTGTTTCCTTGACCAGCATAGTTTGCAAAGTTATGGAGAAACTAATGCGAAAACATAACTATCTTCACTTGAATCCTTAAACTTTTTGTCAGTGAGACAACATAGCTTCAGAGAAGGTAGATCAACAGTGACAAACTTATTAGAATTTTATGGTGAGGTAAGCCGAATATTACAGGAAAGAAAGGGCTGGCCAGATTGCATATTCCTAGACTTCCAGACGGCATTTGATAAGGTCCCATACAGGAGACTTATTAAGAAGCTGCAAGCAATGGCGACTATAGGTGGAAATGTCTTGGAATGGATAAAAACTTGCATAGAAGGAAAGGAACTGAGGGTTAGAGTAAGACACAGTGTCTGAATGGCGAAGGGTTTGTAGTGGAGTTTCACAGGGTTCAGTTTTAGGGCCACTTTTGTTCCTTGTATATGTAAATGACCTACCAGCGTCTGTAAATTCACGCATGAATATGTTTGCAGATGATGCAAAGATTGTGAAGAAAGTAAGAGACGAGAACAATGGTAAGAGAACTTCAAGAAGACCAAACTAGTCTGCATGAGTGGTCAGAAAAGTGGCTAATAAATTTCAATACTTCTAAATGTAAGGTAATAAGAATAGGTACAAGTGCGTTAAGGCCCAAACTTGAAAACTCAATAGCAGGAGCAAAACTTCAAGAGACAGAGAAGGAGAGAGATCCAGGAGTAAACACATTGGCAGGTTTGTCTCCAGAAATGCATAGAAATGGCATAGTAAGGGCAGCATATGCTCTATTAGCAACTGTAAGGGTTGCCTTCGGGCACATGGACAAGGAACTGTTCAGAAATACTTATGTCACCTATGAAAGGCCAAACTTGAATATGCAGCCCCCTTTTGGAATCCACACTTGAAAAAGCACAATTAAGCTGGAAAAATTGCAAGTACATGCAAAGAAACTGGTGCCAGAAATACACAATCTCAGTTATGAGGAAAGGCTGAGGGAATTAGACTTACCATAACTCGAAGCTAGAGGAATGAGGGGGGATATGATGACGATTGTTAAATTCCTTTATGGTAATGACAGAGTGGACAGGGATCCATATTTTGATATGGGTGGCACTAAAACTAGATGTCATTTTGAAGCTTTGTACGAAAACTTTTTTGCAGGATGTAAGGATAATAATAATAATAATAATAATAAACTTTATTTCCATTTTACAATGGGTATTCGTCAGCCAGGACAAGCCCCAACTCCCCACTGTGATGTCCACCCACAGCAGTTCCTGCCAGTAAACAGCTTAAACTCTCGGTCTTGGACGGGGACCGATCTTTCGACCTCGTGAATGCGAAGCCAGCGCGTTACCACTGTACTAGCCAGCAGGCAAGTACTTTTTAGTGTAAGAGTAGTTGATGACTGGAATTAGCTAAGTGAGGAGGTAGTTAATCTAACTTAATCCATAGTTTTAAGGACAAGTATGATAAGTATCGCTAAGTACAAAAATGGAACCGACCAGGGGACGGGGAGTTACGAGCTTGGTGCTATATCCCGTAGGCAAAATTAGGTAATTACACACACATATATATATAATATCAATAAATCATTCAAATGAATATACAGTATACCTATAAAAATCATAAATCTATGAATAATAACCTAACTATATAAAAAAATATTAGGTAAATGAAAAAAAATATTTTAACTTCTATAACCTGGGGGATAAAGCGAGTGATTCCCACCGTGGAGGTTCCAATTTCAACTCCCTTAAAGTGATTTCTGCAATTTATTTTCATCATAATTCATATGGGTTAACATGGCGAGGGTATTAGTGCTACTACTGTGGTAGCCACTGTCAACTCAGCAGGCTTAATGAGTCCACCAAAATATGTGGGTATCTATTAACAGTACAGTAATCTTTGTATTTTGGAATTTCATAAAGAAATATATGTTCGTAAAACAGATCAAATGTCACACAAAATTAAAGCAACCATTCATATGACGCGCAGTAAGTAACCTCTGGTAGGTAGGTCTCAGAGTTAAGTGAGTTCACTATAAAAATCCTTTGCGTGAGGTAAAGGTAACCTAAATATATGTTATTATTAAAACAAAAATATAACCTATTTTTACGAAAGCACATTTATTTGTGAGAGTAAACTTTATTTTTCCGTTACTACTACTACTACTACTACTACTACTACTACTACTACTACTACTACTAATAATAATAATAATAATAATAATAATAATAATAATAATAATAATAATAATAATAATAATATTATTATTATTATTATTATTATTATTATTATTATTATTATTATTATTATTACTAGTAGTAGTAGTAGTAGTAGTAGTAGTAGTAGTAGTAGTAGCTTTATTGCAAGCTTTTCTTGTACTCTTTAAGTGACTCGTCTCTGATAACCCAAAATGTGACTGGCACCAATAATAATAATAATAATAATAATAATAATAATAATAATAATAATAATAATAATAATCTAATTCAGTAGTGTTCGAAAAGGTATCATTCGAGATCACTTCCAAGTTTATTACTCTCTCTCTCTCTCTCTCTCTCTCTCTCTCTCTCTCTCTCTCTCTCTCTCTCTCTCTAACACTTGTGCGATATGGATATTCGCCAGTAATGAAGATTCATACGCTTACGTAAATAGCCTATTTACTAGGATAAATTACATACAGATAGTCATGTGTACATGAATACAGGAATGAATATGTTGTTGGATAATGAGTTTGACTGAAATGGAGGGCTACAATGAATGATGATGATAATAATCATACTAATAATAATAATAATAATAATAATAATAATAATAATAATAATAATAATAATAATAATAAACCTTTATTTCCATTACAGTACAATGGGTATTCGTTAGCCGGGGCAAGCCCCAACCCCCCACTGTGGTACCCAACCACAGCAGTACTTGCCAGGAAACAGCTTAAACTCTCGGTCTTGGAGGGGAACCGATCTTTCGACCTCGTGAATGCGAAGCCAGCGCGTTACCACTGTACTAGCCAGCATTGGAAACCGTAAGTAAACGGATAAATATTATATAAAGATCCATAATTAATAAAAATCCTTCAATTCGCTTCTCATCGATATACCTGTTCAAGTATTAAGTCACGAAAAGACTTTCCTCTTCGTTTGGTAAATTAATTATGCAATATCTTGCACCGACAAAACCAAAACTAAGTCACGAACAATTGGTAATCGATAGAAAAGAAAAAAAAAGTTTCTGCCTGAAGCCACATTATGCTTCAACGGAAAGCGTGTCCCTAATGAAGGCGAAAAGAGACTAAAGGCGATAGGGGACTGGAGAGCCTGACAATCTTTCCCTTCATCGATTTTTTTTTCACTACCAGAAATTTTGTTTTAGATCTGGCTACATTGTGATCTTCAGCGGATCAAGTATCACGTTAGAAAACAAAAATAAAAGGTTAATTATAAACTTGGCCATACAAAAATAAATAAAGTTATATATGTGTATTTATGGATTTATACATGAACGTAATAAACTGATAATAATAAAAATAATAATAATAATAACAATAATAATAATAATAATAACAATCATAATAATAATAATAATAATACATATGTCACATCAGGAGCAAAAACTAGTTCAATATTTATTAAAACCAGATGATGGTACCATCCATGTGCCATTAATTCCAGCACATATATAAGGCATCACTTGCGAGAATAAATTAAGGAATACGTACACACACATACACAATACTCCAAAATATAATGACAATGGATACAAGTGCGAGAAGACGCAAGCTTGGTTACTCAATAGCAGATGTAGCGTCGTATTAAGTATTCTAAGTACTGACAAAGCTACAGTGTGCGAAGTGATAATGGATATGCAAGAGATACTTAACACTTAGTTTATTTAGTTATACACTTATTTTATACCTCAATGCCCCCTTCCCCTTAAGGTAAAATCTTAATCCTTTTCGTCCCCACAAGACGCTACTGCTCTCTCACTGCTTCTGACTTTTTTGTATCACCAAGATGGCAGGGCGTGGTATCCTTGGGCACGCCTCCACCAATAGGCTTCCAGAGAAGGGGAGTATAACCAATTACCTATAGTGTGAGGGGCGTGACTAAAGGAATGCCAATTGGGTACAAGGAACATTTTAATATAAGTGCCTATATGTGTACTTTCTACTTATTCATCTTCCCAAGTGCACATGTATGTATGTTGTGGAGGCTGGCTTTCGGTTCTCGTGAGAACAACACAGATATGTGAGACAATTCTGACCTCCATCGATCAGGGACACAGGGGTGTGAGAGGCCTATGGGTTGAACCATAAATTTTGCCATATCTCTGCAAACACACACACTACACAGGACACCACACGGGAAAAGTCAAGTCACACCACTTGGGTCACACATGACATTACATGGGTAATGTCATGTTATACCACTTGGGTAAAATCACTTTACGTCAGTAGAACTTCAAGAGATAGAGAATGAGAGAGATCTATAGGAGTAAGCATTCTGGCAGATTTTTCTCCAAAAATGCATATAAATGGCATAGTAAAGGCAGCATATGCATTCTTAGCAAATTTAAAAGTAGCCTTCAGACACATGGACAAGGAAATGTTTATGTAACATATGTGAGGCCAAAGCTTGAGTATGCAGCCCCCTTTTGAAATCCACAATTGAAAAAAATTATAATTAAGCTGGAAAATGTTCAGATATATGCTACAAAACAGGTGTCAGAAATACTCAATCTCAGTTATGAATAGAGGCTGTGGGAAATAGACCTACCATCACTAAAAGCTAAAAGAATGAGGGGGACATAGTGACGGTTTACAATTACTTCATGGCTTTGATATAATAAATAGGGATCGATATTTTTATATGACAGTTCTAGAACTAGAGATCATAGTTTGAAGCTTCGTAAGAAACCTTCTTTGTAGGATGTAAGGAAGTGCTTTTTTTAGTGTAGAAGCAAGTGATGATTGGAATTAGCTAACCGAGGAGGTAGTTAATGCTAACTCAAGTCATACTTTTAAGGCCAAATATGACAAGTAAAATTGAGTATAAAAATGGAACCGACCAAGAGACGGAAAGTTACGAACATAGGGCCCTTTACTCGAAAGCGGAGAGTTATAGGCATAGGGTTCCTTCTCGTAAGAACAATTAGGTAATTACACACACACACACACACACACACACACACACACACACACACTGACCCATAACACGAACCGCTATAACAGGTCAAATTTATTATTTTCTCCATGAGTGACAGCGGAAAAGACAAAATAAAAAAAATATATACTACCCCCATCGGGCCCTGCCGCAAAGAAAACATTTGACGATAAAATAGAAGCTTAAGGACAAGGTACAAATAATGGAATGATACACAGGCTGAAAGAATAGTCATATAAACGAAGATCTAATAAAGATGAGAAAGAAAGCAAATGCAAAATGAGATATGGAGGATTGTGGCTTTCCATACGGGACAGGATACGTGGCAAAATGGTAGCGTCTGCGACTCTGAGGCGTCAGGTCGAGGGTTTGCGCCCCGTCACGGTCTGAGGTTAGTAAGGGCATGCACTCAGGGTAACGATTACATCTGCCAAAACAAGTCCTTCGCAAGAAGGCAACCGTCCTAGCCCTTAGTAGAAAAGGGAGTTCGTGACGTAAAACCGAATCCATCGTGGCTTCTCATACGGGACAGGATAGTAAGAGAGATGAACTGAATACACCAAAATATTCGGTGTAAATGTAGACATAAGAAAACCGTAACTGGCAGAATACTCAATACCGAGCTCTCCTAGCCAGTCTTATATAGGTTAAAAGACCTTCAGCAGTAGTATTGCAATGGGTGGTCGATGCAATGGGCCAACATTTTACATGGATACTGTTTACTATTTTAAGGTGGATGAAATATTACTATGATTTCTATTACCTGCTTATAATGCTAAAATTCACCAACATATTTTCAAGCCAAGCTTGAAATTCCTGACACTTCTGTCTCTCAGAGCACAAATACTGAGGCACAAAAATAATAATAATGATAATAATAATAATAATGATAATAATAATAATAATAATAATAATGATAATAATAATACATACATAATAATAATAATAATAATAATAATAATAATAATAATAATAATAATAATAATAATAATAATTAAATGAATAATATAAATGATACCCTATAGTGATCTACATCGATTCGTCGTTGGCAAGAATGAATAAAAAATTTTGTTAGTCGCAAATCGATTACCTGAACTAATTTTTCTTATCGTGCAAAAAACGCGATTATCACAGTTACAGCATCTAACATGCCTCACGAGCTGTGACGATACCAATAATCACTCTGAGTAATCTTTCTTGAAGGAAACCTGAAAATTTAATAATAAATTGATTGCTAAGGCAACTCCAGGATATATTACTGAACACATACGCTATATGTACATACATATACCTTGGCTGTTTCCCCCTTTAATTGGGGGGTAGCCGACATCAAGAAAGGAAAACAAATAGGGGGATTACTTGGTGGTATGATTCTCTCTCTCTCTCTCTCTCTCTCTCTCTCTCTCTCTCTCTAAACGAGAGCTGCGGAACGGGTATATTGTCCTTATCGAAACCTAAGCTGGCGAAGATACTGTGTACTCATGTAGCTTGCTGATTGTCTAATTCAGCTAACTCCTGGTGTTAATAATTATGATTCAAATCAAAGTGGTGTGAGGTACAGTAGTCACCGTGGCTCAAACGGTAGCGTCCGCGACTCTGAGGCGTCAGGTCGAGGGTTCGCGCCCCGTCACGGTGTGAAGTTAGCAAGGGCATGCACTCTGGGCAGCGGTTACATCTGCCAAAACAAGTCCTTCGCAAGAAGGCAACCATCCTAGCCCTTGGTTGAAAAGGGAGTCCGTGAAGTAAAACCGGAACCGGTGTGAGAGGTACAGCACTGAACGTACACATTCGCGGACGATATCTTTTGGTCATATGTGTACTAGTAGAGGTCGACAGATCGGTTCCCGTTCAGGACCGAAAGTTTAAGCTAACTGGGAAGGTTACTGCTGTGGCTGGACACCACACTAGGGGGGTTGGGGCTTGCATCGGCTGACGCCCGCCAGAGCAGGGGCGATGCCTCTGATAGGAGGGCTAAAAAACCGCAAACTTTTAGGATAGGTATAATTAGCACGCGACTTCAAGATAAGTGGATGAATAACTGAATAGTCTGTTGGCGCGTTCGGTTTTCGAAAAGGTCATAGGTCTAGCTATGAATTCTCCAGTAAAATTAAGGAAGATATAAACTGAATATGTTATGTTGCGGTTGTTGTTACGGTTTTACGTTACGGACCCCCTTTTCTACCAAGGGCTAGGACGGTTGCCTTCTTGAGAAGGACTTGTTTTGGCAGATGTAATCCTTACCCTGAGTGCATGCCCTTGCTAACCTCAGACCGTGACGGGGCGCGAACCCTCGACATGACGCCTCATAGTCGCAGACGCTACCGCTTGAGCAACGGTGACTACATGAACTGTATATAGATAATATAATTATACATAATTTCCGATCAAACAATGAAACATTCTACTGTGTTGTTGGGTAGATTTAACTAAGTTTTTAGATGTACTATAAAGGTATGGTTTTAGGACTGTTTGAAGCTAGATTTCCTGTTATGAATGTATTTCAGCTGACAAGTAACGACCTAATTATATTTCACTTGTGGGAAAGTCAATAAAAATTGTTAGTCAACTCTGGAATTTCCCAGCAAAAACAAAGACTATCCAGACAGTACTAGTTAAGGACCATCGTAAGAGAACTTCCTTTGACTTTCGCAAATCAAGAGATTCTTCGTTGGGTCCCGGATGTTTTGAGCGAGTTGTTGAAGGTTCCATCTTAGAGCAAACGTCAAAAACTCGAAACAATACTTTGCTTCCTACACCCAAAAATACTGTTATCATCACGAATAGGTACCGTATTTTTTTTAAACCTTTATTTCCATTATACAATGGGTATTCGTCAGCCCGGGCAAGCCCCAACCCCCCCATTGTGGTGCCCAACCACAGCAGTAACCTGCCAGTAAACAGCTTAAACTCTCGGTCTTGGACGGGAACCGATCTCTCGACCTAGTGAATGCGAAGCCAGCGCGTTACCACTGTACTAGCCAGATGTATATCGGACAAACAAATAAAAAAGTCAAAACTTAAGCAGTTTGAAAACAATCCAAAATGTGGTAAAAGAGTATACTTTACCGTGTCGCACTCTTATTTTTTATTACATACAATGGCCGACATCCCCCTTGTAAGGGGATGGCTGAGCCAAAGAACACCCATGCACCATAAGCAAAATATATCTCAATGACTCCTCTTAGCTCTTTGGGGATAAAGAATGGCTCATTCACTTAATATTATACTCTTAATGAGTGATAAAATTAATCAGTAAAACAAGAATATCTTACATTCATACTCTCAGAGAGACCAAAAGGTATAGTATTGTACGTCAGATCAAAATGGGGACAAAATTGAAGTCCATAAGCAAGTACTTTACGATAAACCTATATGCAAATAAAGCAAAGACAGTACACACTGTATGTTACTGGGAAAAACGTGTGTAAAAATACTTTACTAGGACGAAAAAAAAATTAAAGACAATGCAATCCGTACACTAGTAGTCACCGTGGCTCAAACGGTAGCGTCCGCGACTCTGAGGCGTCAGGTCGAGGGTTCGCGCCCCGTCACGGTCTGAGGTTAGCAAGGACATGCACTCAGGGTAACGAATACACCTGCCAAAAGAAATCCTTCGCAAGAAGGCAACCATCCTAGCCCTTGATAGAAAAAGGGAGTCCGTGACGTAAAACCGGAACAACAACAGTGAAATCCGTACTCTACTCGGGGGGGAAAAAAAAAAAAAAAAAAAAAAAAAAAAACGTGCTTTACAACATAAACTGGGTACAAAATTAAAAACAAACAAATCAATAATGATAATTTATAAACAATTAAGTAAATAAACACGTGGAATATGCTATAAAAACTGTTTACAACAAATTAAATATGGAGGAAACACCAGAACAATACAAACTAAACTAATACATGGTCACCTGAGTTTATGACAAACCAAAACCAGTTACAAAAAAAAAAATAAATAAATAAAAAAAAAACGTAAGAGGCCAAATTATAGACTAGATAAACCACACTTTACGATATAAAAAAAAATGTGGTGAAAATAAAAGACAACAAGTACGGTACTCTCCACCTATTGTAACAGACTTGCTCCGATTTTACGTCACGGACTCCCTTTTCAACCAAGGGCTAGGACGGTTGCCTTCTTGCAAAGGACTTGTTTTGGCAGATGTAATCGTTACCCTGAGT
>JAXCGZ010002058.1:50000-57500 GCA_037179515.1 Halocaridina rubra | reverse complement strand
GTGGGACGCGCGCCCCACTTGGGAACCACGGATATAGAGCAAAGTTGCCTTATTTTATCATGAAGAATCTCCATAATACACAACAGGATATGGCTTTGGGTATAGGTTTTCAACCTGTGGGTCATGGCGAGCCATGGGCAGTTCTCAAGGGAGCCGCGGACATCTAAACTAGTATTCAAAGACGAAAAATTCGGAAATAAAATAAATTAAAAATAAAATATAAAATAAGAGGAAAAACATTATGGAAAAAAAATATAAAATATATATATATATATATATATATATATATATATATATATATATATATATATATATATATATATATATATATATATATATATATATATATATATATATATATATATTATCATCGTTACATAATTCTGAAGGGCAGTGGGCCATGAGCATTTAGGGATGCCAATATTGGTGCCATTGGCAAACAAAGGTTGAAAAACCTTTTGGCTTTAGCGGAATTCGAGGTAGAATGTAAAACCAGAGCATTTCACGTAAAAAAAAAAAAAAAAAAAAAAAAAAAACTAGACTAGGGCCCGACTTCTTAAACAGTGTAAACCTGGGATACCGTATTGTAAGTTAGCTAGACACACACAAATGGATTCCATACACGCATCTGACGCGGTTCTGTTTATGGCTAGGATCCCGTACGGGATCCTAGCCATACGCAGAACCCCGTCAAACGCGTTTATGAAATCCAATTGTGTGTCTAGCTAACTTACAATATGGTATCCTAGGTTCACACTGTTTAAGAAATCGGGCCTAAAATACAGGTATAGAGAAAATTAAACGCCCACGCATACCTATTTACTTCATTATTAAGGCACGTGGATTATTCGTTTTCTTTAAGTAAAAAAAAAATAAAAATGTGATAAAAGGGACCTTGAAAGAAAATCTTCATAGAAAATGGACTTATTGTAATAGAAAACGGGAGAAAATAATCATAAAAAAAACGATTGCTTACAGGTATAAAAATAGGCCAAACTTACCATATTTTACTTGGTTTGTTCTTCATATAACTTTTTACTTTATCTTCGTAAATTACAACCAAACATACTTACAACTTCGTAAATAATATTCCCATTCAATGAGAGTAGACAGAAAAAAAAAAACACACAAGAAAAGCGTATTTAAGTAAAATATGAGCAACTTAATGGATATTAAACTTTCCCTGCCATATAGAAAAATTGCCTAACCATTTTCATTAAGCAAAAAAAAAAAAGAAAAAAAATCCACTTATCAAACAAAATAATCGACTCAATAAAAATTAATTAATACGACATCAATGCTAGTAATAGTGTAGTAGACGCTGTGTAATTACCCAATTGTGCTTACGAGAAAGAGCCCCAAGCTCGTAACTACGTCTCCTGGTCGGTTCCATTTTTGTACTTAGTGATGCTTATCATACTTGTCCTTAAAACTATGGACTGAGTGAGCATTAACTACCTCAAGTGAGTGTGTGTGTGTGTGTATATATATATATATATATATATATATATATATATATATATATATATATATATATATATATATATATATATATATATATATATATATATATATATATATATATATAACCCTGGGGAAAAATATTTTATAATACAAAAATTTCAATTTCATAAGCCATAAAAGACTAGTGATTATTTCAGCTACATTATAACATAACACAATTTCACATAAAATATAATAACACGTTCGTTACTGTATTTTCCTATGTTAAAATCACCTGTTAATTGAGCTTAACCTTGTAGGTATACGACGACTCCATTCTTATGTTCACTTAATTGTAATTATAAAACCACGGAGGAAGGTGACAAGGTAATGAATATTATATGCACTAGACATTACTCTCGACTACAAATACTACTAAATGTACGGTGACGACTATAGCTGCTGTTATAATAATAATAATAATAATAATAATAATAATAATAATAATAATAATAATAATAATAATAATAATAATAAAAATAATAATAAAATAGTCGGGTAATTTTTGGCGCCGCTCTTTTGGCACTAAACTATTTTGGCGCTGCCTTCTTGGCACTAAGCTAATCTAACCTAACCTAGCCAAAACAGCAGTGCCACCAGGGCAACGTCAAAACAGCTTGGCACCAAGTAGTCCCATTCAATAATAATAATAATATAATAATAATGATAATAATAATAATAAAGGTTAGAGGTAAAAAATAAATGAATTATTTAAATGCGTGATTGAATTATAATGTTCTGTCTATTAACCTCGGCCCATGTTAAAAAAGAAAATTAAATGTGTGCCGCTCACTCGTGGGGTTGGCAGAGGTGCACTTTTCACTATTCTATAAACTCTGCGGCTAAGTACCTTAAACAGTGACCTTCTGTTCTCCAGGTCCTAAGTTCGAATAACGAGAGTTGGAATTAAGAGAGAATAGGAATTATTTAAATACATGATTGGATTATAAGGTTTTATCATTTAACCTCGGTTCATACTGAGGTGGAGAAAAAAAATTTAAAGTACTGATCAGTGGTGGGTTGACAAGAGGTAAAACTTCAGAATAGAGAGGCGTAGCAGTGCCCTCTGTGATTCCGAGACATCGGCAGAGCTTCCATTTCATTCTGTTTTACAATAATAATAATAATAATAATAATAATAATAATAATAATAATATAATAGTAATAACAATAATAATAATAATAATAATAATAATAATAATAATTATTATTATTATTATCTTCAGTTATTTGGAACAATCAAACAGCACATCTACCAGCCTAAAATATTGGATTGTGAGGAAATGGAGAGAAAAATCATATACAAAAGCATCTTATGTGTAACGCACACATCAAATGTAAAAGAGGCATTCTCTAATGGCTTTGGCGTCCAAGAGAAAGTGGAATGAACATACTTTCACAAATGGACAAACGTGTAAAGAAGTAAATGTAATAGCAAATATTGCACTTACAAATCTACAGAATTATTTGGCACAAGCAATTTCTATACAGGAAATGGAGAAAGGCAAAAAAAAAAAAAATATAGCAACAAGGGGGTCCTGTAAAATTCCTTGCCTCAAGGGTAGAGCTCTTACCTTTACAGGGAGGTAGGACAACTATTTAAAAGATATGAAATAAAAACATGATGGTATACACATATACTTCTATTTTCTGCAGGTTTAACGGACAATGGCAGCTCTTACAGTGGATTTTGGTCAAACTGAAGCACGGGTGGTCATGAAGTTCCTCTTCTTGCAAGGCAAAGGAGCGGTGGAAATCAATAGCGAGATGAAGGAAGTCTTGAAGGATGACTGCCCATCATACTCCATAGTGAAAATCTAGGTGTCAAGGTTTCATACTGTCTTTTTGAGTTCATAGATGAACTCTGGTCAGGAAAGTCAACTTCTGCAACCACAGAGGACAAAATCGACGCTGTCCCCATCATGATTCTCAAGGACCACCCAATTTCAGCTAAAGTCATAGCTGAAACTCTGGGGAATTCCCACAAAAGAATAGCCCACATCATCCACAAATTCTGGACATGAAAAAGCTTTCAACAAAATAAGTGCCGAAATGCCTGAACGCAGATCAGAACTTTACAGTGACGAATTCAAAGGCAATTGTGGACCAGTTTGCAGCTGGAAAGGCTGACTTAATGGCTCGATTAATCACCATGAACAAAACTTGGCTTCATCACTATGATCCACAGACCAAGCAGCAATTAATGGAGTGGCGGCACAGCTGTTCCCCATTTACCAGAGGCTTCAGACCCAAAAGTCAGCTGGAAAGATTCTGGCTTCAGTGTTCTGGGACAAAGACAGAGTACTCTTCATAAAATACCTGCCAAAGGGTCGCACCATCAACGCAGAATACTACATGTCTCTGTTGGACGAAGTGTGTGAAGCTCTGAAGCAGAAATGCTGTGGTGTCCTGTATTTGCAGGACAATGCACCAGCACATACTGCCTTACTCTCCAGACTTGGCCCCCTACGATTATCATCTCTTTTCACAACTGAAGATATATCTCAAGAAAAAGAAATTTCACTCCAATTCGGAAGTGATCCCTGCTACAGAGGCTTACTTGGAGGCCCAACCTTCCGAGTTCTTTTTTCAGGGCTTAGAAAAACTGAAGGACCACTGCAATAAGCGTGTGAATCTGAGAGGGGAATATGTTGAATAAAATCATAAATAACTGATCATAATGTACTTTCTTTTGCCCAATGACATGAGCTTTCAAGTACAACTTCGTATATTTGCATGCCCGACTTTCAATATCTTTTTCAAGCATAATCCTACACCAAAAACGGGGATGGTTATGGTGTTTGCCGTTTGCTAACCACTCCCAAGTCAGTTTTAGTGCGAGTGCAACATTAAAAATAAAACAGCCAATAGCAGAAGGTCCAATTAGTTAAATTTTGAGTGAGGGAAACAAACTCACTCCAGTATTATTTACCTAATTGTGTTTACCTACTTATGTTAACGGGAAATAGTGTTATGCTCGTAAATCCTCTTCTCCAGATTGGTTTTATTTTTTCTAATCACTATCACTTATCATATCTTTCTTTAAAACTATTAATATTTTTAGCAACTACCGTTTCCTCATTTAGCAACTGTCTGCCTGCTGGCTAGTACAGTGGTAACGTGCTGGCTTCGCATTCACGAGGTCGTAAGATCGGTTCCCGTCCAAGACCGAGAGTTTAAGCTGTTTCCTGGCAGGTACTGCTGTGGTTGGACACCACAGTGGGGGTTGGGGCTTGCCCCTGCTGACGAATACCCATTGTATTGTAATGGAAATAAAGGTTTATTACTATTATTATTATTATAAAGACGTTTTCATATGATGCTCTAAACTATGACCTCTACTTATAGAGTAACTCACATCAAAGTATCATTCCCTACTAACTCTGTCAAAACCAAGGAGGAAATTAATAACCATCACCATATCACCTTTTTGTTTTTTTTGCTTCAAGCGGTGGTAATTTTTAATCCTTCATCCTTGCCGCATAAAAGAGATTTCGTATCTGTTATCACACCTTTTTGTTTGTTTGCTTCAAGCGGTGGTAAGTTTTAATCCTTCATCCTTGCCTCATAAAAGAAATTTCGTATCTTTTATCATTTTAGCAGCATATGTCTATGACATATCTCTAATTTCATTACCTTTATTTCAGTGCAAATTCCAGAAGGATGTTTAATATTCAAGTACAGGCCTCACAAAAGCCTTGTCAATATATATGAACATTTTGTTTATATGCCAGAAGGCCATCCTTATGTTTACTACGAAAGCATATGCTACCTTTACTATAACACACACACACACACACACACACACATAAATATATATATATATATATATATATATATATATATATATATATATATATATATATATATATATATATATATATATATATATATATATATATGTGTGTGTGTGTGTGTGTGTGTGTGCGTGTGTGTGTGTGTGTGTGTGTGATTACCTAATTGTGCTTACGGGAAAGAGCCCAAAGCTCGTAGCTTCCCGTCTTCTGGTCGGTTCCATTTTAGACTTAGTGATACTTACCATACCTGTCCTTAAAACTATGGACTGAGTTAGCATTAACTACCTCCTCGCTTAGCCAATTCCAATTATCAACTACTCTTACAATGAAAAAGTACTTCTTTACATCCTGCTAAGAAATTTTCTTACGAAGCTTCAAACTATGACCTCTAGTTCTAGAGCCAGCCATATCAAAATATCGATCCTTATTCACTCTATCATAACCATGAAGAAATTTAAAGACTGTTACCATATCCCCCCTCAATCTTCTAGCTTCGAGTGATGGTAAGTCTAATTCCCTCAGCCTCTCATCATAACTGAGATTGCGCATTTCTGGCACCAGTTTCGTGGCATGTCTTTGAACTTTTTAAAACAAGCAAGGGCATGCACTCAGGGTAACGATTACATCTGCCAAAACAAGTCCTTCGCAAGAAGGCAACCGTCCTAGCCCTTGGTAGAAAAGGGAGTCCGTGGCGTAAAACGCGCTTTTACGTGCTTTTTCAAGTGCGGATTCCAAAAGGGGGCTGCATATTCAAGGTTAGGCCTCACATAGGTTACATAAATATTTCTTAACATTTCCTTGCCCATGTGCCTGAAGGCGTGTGTGTGTGTGTGTGTGTGTGTGTGTGTGTGATTACCTAATTGTGTTTACGGGAAAGAGCCCAAAGCTCGTATCTTCCCGTCTCCTCATCGGTTCCATTTTATACTTAGTCATACTTATCATACCTGTCCTTAAAACTATGGATTGAGATAGCATTAACTACCTCCTCGCTTAGCCAATTCCAATTATCAACTACTCTTATACTGAAAAAGTATTTCCTTACATCCTGCAAAGAAGTTTTCTTACCAAGCTTCAAACTATGACCTCTAGTTCTAGAGCCAGCCATATCAAAATATCGATCCCTATCCACTCTATCATAACCATGAAGGAATTTAAAGACTGTCACCATATCCCCCCTCACTCTTCTAGCTTCGAGTGATGGTAAGTCTAATTCCCTCAGCCTCTCATCATAACTGAGATTGCGTATTTCTGGCACCAGTTTCGTGGCATGTCTTTGAACTTTTTCAAGCTTAGCTATGTGCTTTTTCAAGTGCGGATTCCAAAAGGGGGGCTGCATATTCGAGTTTTGGCCTCACATAGGTTACATAAATATTTCTGAACATTTCCTTGTGTGTGTGTGTGTGTGTGTGTGTGTGTGTGTGTGTGTGTGTGTGTGTGTGTGTGTGTGTGTGTGTGTGATTACCTAATTGTGTTTACGGGAAAGAGCCCCAAAGCTCGTATCTTCCCGTCTCCTCATCGGTTCCATTTTATACTTAGTCATACTTATCATACCTGTCCTTAAAACTATGGATTGAGATAGCATTAACTACCTCCTCGCTTAGCCAATTCCAATTATCAACTACTCTTACACTGAAAAAGTATTTCCTTACATCCTGCGAAGAAGTTTTCTTACCAAGCTTCAAACTATGACCTCTAGTTCTAGAGCCAGCCATATCAAAATATCGATCCCTATCCACTCTATCATAACCATAAAGGAATTTAAAGACTGTCACCATATCCCCCCTCACTCTTCTAGCTTCGAGTGATGGTAAGTCTAATTCCCTCAGCCTCTCATCATAACTGAGATTGCGTATTTCTGGCACCAGTTTCGTGGCATGTGTGTGTGTGTGTGTGTGTGTGTGTGTGTGTGTGTGTGTGTGTGTGTGCTCGCTTAATAACATCAATTACAAAAATTATCTTTCTCTCATCCGACTTCTTTCAAAATGCGAAGCTGATAATTTCCTATCCAGCAAAAGTTTCTCTTGTATAAACACATTTGTCCAAATGTTCAATACACATTCAGGTGTGCTGGGCAGGCCAATCAACTTTTACTGGCCGAAGGTATGACGAGAACACTTGTGGCTGTACGTACAATTGTGTTTTTATACATAATATAATATTTCTAAAACTGTAATAGCCACAGTATCTATTATTATTATTA
>JAXCGZ010002058.1:15000-47500 GCA_037179515.1 Halocaridina rubra | reverse complement strand
ACAAACTCCCTTTTCTACTAAGGGCTAGGACGAATGCCTTCTTGGGACGGACTTGTGTTGGGATGTGTAATCGTTACCCTGAGTGTATGCCCTTACTAACCTCAGTCCGTGATGGGGCGCTATATTGATAAATACCCGACTATGTGATGAAAGTTAAATCTTGAAAGAGATCAGAGAAATTAGGATTTTAATGCTAATACATTACTACCATTAATGTTATGTTTAGTTTAAGAATATAGCATGAAATACACAGTATACATACAGTACTGAAATTTTATGGAACATGAGACATTACCATACCATGCCAGTATGTTTGACTCGTTTACTAGATAAGTTAATAAGTTAACCAAGCTTTTAAGAACATTCTTCCAATTCAAAGAAGATTAGGGCCTTTAAATTCATATAAATTATACAGTATGTACATAACACTGCAGGTATTCTGAATACATAATTAGAGATCATAAAATGAAAGAGCAGTGCATATATTAAAGCTTGTAATCATGTGTCTTCTCCATCCATACTATCCCTAATGTATCACAGCATACAGTATATACACAACACTTAGAGGAACACGTAAACCGGCTATATATATACTAATGAAGTACATTATAAAATGTAAACTAACTATGAAGGAAGAGGAGTGAAAGGGGGAATTCTACCGAAATGACAACAGAATGACAAGAGAGTGAGTAAGGATGAATGTGAGTTGTAAAGAAAATCTAGAAGCTGGATATATATAAAATGGAAATAAAGAAAGACCAGGAGCACAAAACAAAATATTAAAAAAATGAAAAGCCAATAGCGAACACGTGTATTGACACAGAGACTTCATATACATCATAACTCTATTTATAACATGGCATTCTCCTCACCCAAACGAGGGCACCATATGCCAAAACACTCACCCTCTCCTCCGTATAGGGGATAACTAATGCCCTCTGTCAAGGTGGTAACACAACTCTTTGTAATAGGCTAAGAACTGCTGAAAGGAACGTTACTTAACAGAAAGCGTTGAGGAAAGTTAGGCATGTAAGAGACAAAATGAGATAGGTAAACAGGGAGTGTAAGAATAGATAAACCATTGAAAACTAAAGTTTTCAAGAAATACGTAAGTTCTCGAGAATATGGAGATAAAAAAAATTATATAAACAAGGGAGGTTTAAAGGAAAACAGTAGAATAATGAAATCGAATTATGACTGAAAGTAAAAGATGATAAGAGGTAAAGCAGGCACTACCAGGTAGGTAGGGCGTATAGTTATGGGGAAAATGTAAGGGTGGAAGGATGGATTCCATTGGGAGATGAGTGAAACATCTTAAGTTTCATACTTGGCACACATATGAACTGACTGTCACATACACATCAGTTGCTGAGCAGTGCTTTAGTTGGATTTCAACTACAAGAAAAGGGAGAACTGTGTCTAGAAATGGATAAAAATTTGTTCTATCTCCTAAGTCAAACTTTATCATCTAAAGAAAATGAGAGAATTATGCAATGGTTCATTTCAAGATTTAAGGCTTTCAAAGGTAAGTTTTTCATTACCATTTACCAAGTACGTTGTATGATATTAATTACAACTTATTCATATATTTTTTAATTAAGTTGTGTGTTATTACTCAATATATCACCATAAACAATTATAATGATACTTCCCTTTCAATGAGGATGAACAAACAAAAAGACAAACTTCAGAGCTTTTACCTAGAGAATAACAATTATGAAGTCTTTAGAGCTAATGTAAGTCTGAAATCTGCACAGATTTTTACATTTCGTAGAAATAGATACACAAGTAATTTATTATGAACATATTTAAACAATCTGTACATGATTCTACAGTTAACATTGTCAACATGACAAAATTCTTCTAGTACATGATGTTAGAAACAATGTTCTACTATAATCAAAAGCCTATAGTTCAGTGAGTGCATTAAGTAGTACTTAAGATGCAGAAGTTAAAAGTAATTAGTAATTCAGATGCAGACATTAAAAGTAATAACAATAAGTGAGTAATAGAATCTTCAAGAGCTGCAAGTTGGGAAGCTACTAGAGTCAAAGCTGTAATCTCTTTCACCTATATCATCTATACAACACCTCACATTTGACTCAATATCTTTAAGGTATATATATGTTAAAGCCACTGCCATAAAAAAAAAATCATACAGCTTTCCATTACCGGCTTTAGAGGCTACATAACATTAAAATTATGTACTCTGGAACATTATGTAAGCAATACAGACTTTTCATGAGCTATAATAAATATTTTTTCAGGGGGTATGGTATCTGATGCATGTTAAATGATATAGCTGTGTTTTCTAAGCTACAATTAAGTTCATGTTATGAAGATCTTCACGTGAAAATTTAATATAAAACCGGTAATTATTAACTTCAGTAAACTGCAAGGAAAAGTTCTTGAAAAAATGAAATATATTTAATGTTAGCTGTTCAGTATCAGTGAGAAGTACATAAACAAGAAGAATTATGGAAATGCTTTTAGGAGTTTACTTCCAAAAACTCAATACCCACTTAAAATAGTAAATAATTCCGGAATAAAGCTGTTCCGGTTTTACATCACGGACTCCCTTTTCTACTAAGGGCTAGGACGGTTGCCTTCTTGCGAAGGACTTGTTTTGGCAGATGTACTCGTTACCCTGAGTGCATGCCCTTGCTAACCTCAGACCGTGACAGGGTGCGAACCCTCGACCTGACACCTCATAGTCAAGGACGCTACTGCTTGAACCACGGTGACTACTGATTCTGGAATAAAGCTATGTCTTAGAAAGTACTTTGGAATCTATATGATTACAAAATACTTTGATATACAGTATAGAGTACTGCTTTGAAGAATTATCAAGATGGAGCATATAATTGGCATTTGACTCATGCCTTCCTTAATTAAATATTTCTGTTTTTATTCGTTTTAACACACACAAACAGAGTATATATATATATATATATATATATATATATATATATATATATATATATATATATATATATATATATATATATATATATATATATATAATATATATATATATATATATACAGAGATCTGCAAAGAATTGAACAAGGAGTTTCAGTCAGTATTTACAGTAGAAAATACCCCACCCCCTCAGATTGCAGTGATAGAAGCTCAAGGGCCAGTATTAGAGAACATCAACCTTACAGCCACAGAGGTATGCAAAGCGCTGATGGATTTAGATGTTCATAAAGCTACAGGTCCTGATGACATATCCCCTCATGTGCTTAAAAAATGCGCAAACACAATATCAGTGGCACTAAGTATCATATTTAAGGAGTCACTGGAGTCGGGGGAGATTCCAAGATGCTGGAAACAAGCAAATGTGATACCTATCTTCAAAAAGGGAAGGAGGGATACGGCTCTGAACTATAGACCAGTTTCCTTGACCAGCATAGTTTGCAAAGTTATGGAGAAACTACTAAGGAAACATATCTCTCTTCACTTGGAATCCTTAAACTTTTTGTCAGTGAGGTAACATGGCTTCAGAGAAGGTAGATCAACAGTAACAAACTTATTAGAATTTTATGATGAGGTAAGCCAAATCTTACAGGAAAGAGAGGGCTGGGCAGATTGCATATTCCTAGACTTCCAGAAAGCGTTTGACACTGTTCCACATGGGAGACTTATTAGGAAGCTGCAATCAATGGCTAGAATAGGTGGAAATGTTTTGGAATGGATAAAAACTTACTTAGAAGGAAGGGAACAGAGGGTTAGAGTAAGACACTCAGTGTCTGAATGGAGAAGAGTTAGTAGTGGTGTTCCACAGGGTTCAGTTTTAGGGCCACTTTTGTTCCTTGTATATGTAAATGACCTACCAGAGTCTGTAAATTCATTCATGAATATGTTTGCAGATGATGCAAAGATTGTGAAGAAAGTAAAAAACGAGAACAATGGTAGAGAACTTCAGGAGGATCTAAATAATCTGCATGAGTGGTCAGAAAAGTGGCTAATGAAATTCAATACTTCAAAATGTAAGGTAATGAGAATGGGTACAAGTGCAAGAAGGCCCAAGCTTGACTACTCGGTGGCTGGAGTACAACTTCAAGAGACAGAAAATGAGAGAGATCTAGGAGTAAACATACTGGCAGATTTGTCTCCAGAAATACATATAAATGGCATAGTAAGGGCAGCATATGCATTCTTATCAAATGTAAGGGTAGCCTTCAGGCACATGGACAAGGAAATGTTCAGAAATATTTATGTAACCTATGTGAGGCCCAAACTCGAATATGCAGCCCCCTTTTGGAATCCGCACTTGAAAAAGCACATAGCTAAGCTTGAAAAAGTTCAAAGACAAGCCACGAAACTGGTGCCAGAAATACGCAATCTCAGTTATGATGAGAGGCTGAGGGAATTAGACTTACCATCACTCGAAGCTAGAAGAGTGAGGGGGGATATGGTGACAGTCTTTAAATTCCTTCATGGTTATGATAGAGTGGATAGGGATCGATATTTTGATATGGCTGGCTCTAGAACTAGAGGTCATAGTTTGAAGCTTCGTAAGAAAACTTCTTTGCAGGATGTAAGGAAATACTTTTTCAGTGTAAGAGTAGTTGATAATTGGAATTGGCTAAGCGAGGAGGTAGTTAATGCTATCTCAATCCATAGTTTCAAGGACAGGTAGTCGTAGATGACTTTGGGCCACAACTGCTTCCAGCTGGCATTGATTGTGGCCGGCTTCATCTCTTTGATTGCATTCTGAATATTTTGATGGCATGTAGCAATCGTGTAATTTCACCAGTAAGCCTTCATTGAGAATTCTTTGTCCGCATCCATGGCTTCAACCAGGTTCGCCAGGGCATTTTGTGTGTAATGGGCCTTGAACGCACGAATAACGCCTTGATCAATAGGCTGAATCAGTTACGTCGTATTTGGTGGCAGGAACTCTACTTGAACACCGTCATATTCGAGATTAGTTGCGTGGCCACCAGCATTATCCATCAAAAGAAAGACTTTAAATTCAAGGCCTTTTTCCACAAGATAAATTTTGGCCTGAGAGATAAAGCATTGGTGAAACCAGTCCAATGTGAGGCTTTTCATGATCCAGGCCTTAGGGTTATGCATCCAATACACTGGCAGCAGATTCTTGTTTTTATTCCTCAAAGCTCTTGGGTTCTTTGACTTGTAGATAAGCCCGGGCTTTAACATGAAGCCCGCAGCATTCCCGCACATGATGAGGGTAATGCGGTCTTTGTGCACTTTAAATCCCGGGGCTTTGGCTTCTTCCTTGAAGAGAAAAGGGCGAGACGGCATTCTCTTCCAAAATAATCCAGTCTCATCCATGTTGAACACTTGCTCAGGAGCATATTCCCCTTCGGGGATTATTTTCTTGAAGTCGTTGTTCACGTAATCTTCTGCTGCAGCTGTATCTGCAGAGGCAGTTTCGCCATAAACAGCAACTCTCTTTAGGCCAAAGTACTTGAAATTTGGCGAACCATCCCTTGCTTGCAACAAACGATTGTTTCCTGGTGGAGAATCGCTGGTGGGTCCTGGTTGTGGGTCGTCGATATCTTCTCTCTCCTCCTCCTCTCCACGGTCGCCACTGTCGTCGTCGGGTTCGTTTGCAGAGAATGTCTCGTACAGCTTCTTCACCTTTGTTTGTATGATATTGCTGTCTATGCTGATGTTCTTCTTTCTGCAATCAGCAATCCACAGGGCCAAAGCATATTCCATCCGCACTCTTATCTTATTGCGGGGTGTTACGACCCTCTTCGCTAATTTACTAAAAGAAATAGTCACTGTTTTCCTGATATTTGCCTCATCCGTTTTGATGTAGCGAACAGTAGATTCGTTGAGGCCAAAATGGCGGCCTACATCCGCAAACCTTCTTCCTTCTTTCAGCATATCTAACAGTTTCACCTTATCCGTTATGGTTAACATCTTCCTTTGCCGCTTAAGCTCACTACCAGAAACCTTAGAAGATGAAGGACGCTTGGGAGGCATTGCAAAGGTTGAAATACGTGAGTAAAAAAAAAATCACAAGCACAACGCGAATGGCGCACATGTGAGTTAGACTGAACGAGTGAGGAGAGACAATGGAAGATAGTGGGAGAACCAAGCTTCAATCAAAAAGACAATCACACCCCATGATACAGAACATACAGAAAAGCAATTATGTGATTTGTCGTCTCCCACGCTTTCATCCAATAGCATTCCATGAACTATCTCACGTAGGTGCGAGCCTTTGCGTTTTCCAAGACGCCAGTACATAGTACGCTATCAGACAGTATTTCACATGGTGCAATACTATGAGTTATATATTTAAATTTATGTGTTTTACTCATTTTTACTGTTTTTTTTATTCTTAGGCTAGGAAATAGTTCTTTTATCAATAAAATAATGAAAATTTCAATATGTACTAGCTCACGTAGGTGCGACCCTTTTCATTTTCCGAAACGCTGATACCGGTATCGTATTTTACATGGTGCAATACTGTGAGTATTTATGTTTTTTACTATTTTTTACTGTTTTATTATTCTTAGGCTAAGAAATACGTTTTTTTATCGGTAAAATCATGAAACTACTGGAAATTTTAATATATGCTAGCTCACGTAGGTGCGACCCTTTGCGTTTTCCGAAACGCTGATACCGGTATCGTACTTTCTAGGGTGCAGATTTACATGTTAAAATTTATGTTTTTTTACTATTTCTTACTGCTTTATTATTCTTAGGCTGGGAAAGAAATGTTTTTTTATCAATGAAATAATGAAAATAATGAAAATTCTAATTTTTTTAATATTTTAATATTTTAGCACATACTGTACCCAGAAAAAAAAAAACTCGCCAAAAAAACCCCCGCGATGCACTGAATTCGCGATAGGTGAACCGCGATATAGCGAGGGATTACTATACTATTGTTTTGTATACATGTGAATCCAAATTCACGTAGTCTAAACTCACGTAAATGAAAATCGATAAATCTTATACAATAAGAATAAACATAATACAAATAGGTAAAATACAAAAGAAAATTCAAATTCATAGTACATATATGAAGGAAGGCTAATGGTATAAGTGAAAGGTGGTGATGATAGGGAAGGGGAGATAATACTGTTTACTTATAACTTTCCCTTCCTTTGTGACATCAGCTCCCTTGATCGCTCTTTTATCTTTGAGAAAAGTACAGGCAATCTGGCATATCGTATTGATTGACAAGATCGCAGACACGAACGCCATTTTCATATCTGGATATCATTCTTTTTTCACAACTACTTCACTTAACTTCCTTGGCTCTATGATGGCTTATTTTACAATATGGTACAGTGCTATGATGCATTTTTTTTAAATACACAAACACAATGAAACAACGAATAGTGTATACCTGAACAAGAAAAGATACTGCAAATTTTAGCAATGATCTGCACAAATAATAATCAATAATAAAACATAATGAAATACTGCAAATTTGTGCATAGATCTATAAAATTAACAAAACAGAGCAAAATCCTATGAACGAACAGACAAAATAATGACCTATATGTTTGGCTGGGAATAGTTTCAGTAGGCAAGAGCATCATACATCCCAGTCAGCAGATAATTACTAGGGGAAAAGGCATTAATATTTGCAAAGGAGATGGACAACAGAGAATGAAAAACTAGTGCTAAGTGGCTTGCATAAGTCAGAGTAAATTATGCTATCTTATTCAGAAGGAGTTAGGTTCCAGGATCCATTTGTAAGTTCTGCTTAGGAAAAAAAAGTACTGCACAGTACATATATATGCAGTACTGTACATTGCGTAGGCAAAAGATACTTAACCACTACATAAAACATATAAGTATACAGTATTAATGAATTTTAATACAATAATAATAATGTAATAAGATAGTACAGTACAGTAATACATACATTAATACATTACATGGGTAGATAATGGGTAAGTGTTTGTTCGTATCTGTGAATGTTCGTAACTCAGTGGTTCGTAAGTAGGGGAGCTTCCGTATATATATATATATATATATATATATATATATATATATATATATATATATATATATATATATATATATCCCTGATTTAAGACAGGGTTCCGTTCCTGACAGCTGTCATAACCAGGATTTCATGGTAAGTCAGAAAACACCTAAATTCAAACCTAGGTCCCTCACCAATGGTAGAAATAAATACTCTAAAAAGATACAAAAATAATCTAAGTTCTTAATCTAAGACATAATAATAGTAAAAGTACACTATACAGTATTGCTTATCATTACTTGTGTAATCTAAGACATAAAAATGGTAAAAGTACACTATACAGTATCGCATACCTTTACTTCTGTGGTAGGCTTGCAAACTGGAGGGGGCGTTGTCGTCGGTGCTGGTCATCAAGCCAAAGCACTGACAATATCTCTATCTCAATCATAAGGCCACTTCACTGCTTAGTAATCACAGTTGACATCATAGGAGCAGAACCTTTCACATGTGTAAGGATGCGATCTTTACACTTAATGATCGTCGCTACGAATGAAAGGGTTAAACCCAGTGAGTGGCCAAAGTCCGTAGAATATTCTCCTTTTTTCAAATGTTTTACTATTTCAACTTTAATTTCAATGGTGATGATTTTCCTTTTCTTCACAGCACTGCCATCAGAAGTATCACCAATACGCTTGGGATATATAGTAAGGGCAATTAAGAGCAAACACTAGCAAAACCATCAAGAGAGCAGATGAGGTCTATAACAATATGGGGGGAGCGAAAGTAATCTGAGCGATAGTTCTTCTTAATGGTCTAAAACCGTGTGACGATGTACTCCAAAGGCCAACCTTAACAAACCAGTTCTCATGCAGATCGTACAGTATTTACGGACTTGTATTTGGTAATTTAGAGAATAAAATAAATCTAATTCCTTCAAATGACCAAATACATAACCAAATAAACATATTAAACCATTAACTTGATATATACATATACAACAATGCCGTCTGAAAAACGGCATTGTTCCACATAAAATTGTATTTACACCAATGTGTTTGGTAACCTTTTAAATAAACTCAATATAATCCTTCAAATAACCAAATAAATAAATAAAGCCATTAACTTTGTATGGGCTATACGAATACAGCAGTGCTGCTAGCTGTGTATTCGTTCTCCACGCACACAGTCTGAATTTACCACACAAGCCAGGTTGGTTGAAAACTTGATTTATTAATTATTTATCAATAATTTATGGGCCTTTGTCGTAATGGTGGAATTACCTAAGTCAGAGATCACATAAACCGGGGCCCCCTTGTGTGTGCGTAATATATATACAGTACTGTATATATATTGTAGAATGATGATCGAGTTGAAGATGTGGCAGTACATGTGGAGTACATGTGATTGATATTGGCAATGTTAGGAGGTGTGCTGGCATATATTGGTGGACGACTAGCTGCATTGTATGCATCGAGAAGACTGTCTGCATGGGCTACCAGAGCTGCATCATCGAAAGTTGAAAAATCTATGATTGCAGCACGGACAGATTCAGGAAGACGCTGTAACCAAAGGGCGAGGAGTACATCTATTGTCTGACTGGTACCCGAACTGTCGGGAGGAAGACGGGCAATAGCTCTCATCTCAGCAAGTGCGTCAGAAGGGCGCTGATCACCTAGTGCCTGTTTTGAGGTCAATTATCATTTTAACTCTTTTCCCTGGAGATGGAGAGAATTTCTTCAAGAGGAAGGTTTCCAAGCCCTGGTATGCGATGGCGTTGTCACCCTGGGATTCCAACCAGTCTCATATCTGGGGAAAGAGTGTGTCAGGAATGGATGATAAAACATGATCAGCTTGTGTTCCGGAATTTGTGATCATCTTTAAACGAAATTGTATTTCTGCACATCGGAACCAGATGTGGGCGTCGATGGTGGAGAACGTCGTGAGTTTGAAGTTAGCAATAAGGTCTGTTGCCACTGTAGAAGGTTTGATGTCTGTCATGGCGTGGGTGAGAGATAGAAACACTCCGGGGTCACCAATGTAACGACTGTAGTTACTTCACTACTTCAAACGGAAAGCAAGAGTTATTTTACTTAATATATAAAAGAGGATGTTCACCAATACAAGCAGAATATTGAACTGATTTAATATTCAAATTCAGGGTTATTTATATGTACAGCTATTTCAGTGGGAGGAGTTACAAACAACCCAAGAGTAATTATTGACCCATTAAATACAACTTTAAAATAACTTAATAATTACTAAATGATTACCTATTTACATTAATTACATATTTTGATAAAAAATATTATTTACAATATATATATATATATATATATATATATATATATATATATATATATATATATATATATATATATATATATATATATATATATATATATTACTGAATGTTTACTACATTATAAATTTTAGAAGTAGCCAAGGAATTACAATGATTAATGAAGTAGCAAACATTAAAAATTGAGAGAAATTTCTCAGTATGATATTAATTTTCAGAAGCAAAATTTCTTGGGGCAAAGAAAGTAAGTATGAAACATCAAATATTAATTCATAAGTACGATAAATGTAGTGTGAATTTTTCATTATCGGGCAATAATGCTTTATATGATTACTACAACGAAAAATTTCTCTCTTGCATTCTTTTTTAACGTCATCATATATATATCGGCTTCTTTGTCTAATACTGATTACTTATAGACAACATTTTTCAATAAAAAACTTATTTTTAAAATCTATTATCAATTTTGTCAGTATAAAGCTACAAATTGATGTACAGTATATACTTAACAGTCAGGGTTTCTACAATATTCTAATCTCAGGAAATAGATTTCTGATATTTTCGCCATTAAATGTGTCACAATTACTCCCCATTCAAACAGAGATAGACCAAACAATTAGTCCCCATTAAATCTGAGTGGACACACATGAACTGGAGCTGGGAGATTAAGGATTGATAACCTTCCTAATGCCCTGTGGCAGGATCGAAGCTGCATTTTACAGGTTCATCAATTCCCAATTTGCGAGCACTATCAATGAGCAACTGCGGCCCCCAATAAAAAGAATAACCATATGAGGTGATATATATATATATATATATATATATATATATATATATATATATATATATATATATATATATATAATTACCTAAATTTAATACTGTAATAAGTAGATCTTGCTTATGTCTCAACCTGATAATTGTAAATTAGAAAATGCGATATTAATCACTCTAAACCACTATTAATTTAAATACCTTCAATTTTGCAAAAGTATCAAATCTTAAGGTTAAACAATAATGCTCCAAATTAATCAGTAAAGATAATCAGAATGTAGATTTAAAAACGTCAGTCGATAAACATTCAAGACTAGCAGTAAAGAGAAGAGCACTTATATTGGTCAGCACTGTAAGAGGCATTTAAGACTTGCATAATGAAAATGATCTGCAGATCAAAGAAGTTTATTCATATTAATCAGAATACAGTATATAAGTAACAGAAGCAGAATAAATTGTGCCCAAATAAATATAAAAAATCTATTTTACTAAGATAATGGCTGAAGCAGTTTCAGGAACTAACAATTATTCATACTAAATGGTATGCTACAATTTAGCTAGTGGTAATGATTAATTTACTTTAAAGATGATTTCCAACAACATGGCCACACACGCTCTCAGCATCCTAGGTAGATGTTAGGCAAGAATGTGAGGTACCGTAACTATAAGGTGTAGTCATATTTCTAAAATTTACTCCTTAGGTAGTAAAGTAACTTTCAACTACAACAGATTTTGGTGACCATCCATAAGACATACGACTAACTATATCTATCACATGACAAAAAGTGGGTAGTTTACAGTTTAGCGGGGCATGCCGCTTAACGACCTCATCCCTTCACTCAGGTAAGTTGTTCGACTGTAGGTTAGGTAAGTATTTTTAGTTAGGATAGATGGGGGGTCCCAGGAGGGCAAAGCCCCCCCTGGCTAAGAGGTTAGGTAAGTACTTTTAGTTAACATACATACATACATATACCTTGGCTGTTTCCCCCTTTAATTGGGGGGCAGCCGACATCAAAATAGTAAAAAATTGTTTCGTATCCCTGTTATCGCCATTTTTGTTGTGTTCATCTGCCAGTTCTCTGGTTAGAGCCTATCGCCATCTATTGGTAGGTTTTGAACATTGGTATGCCCCGCTAAACTGTAGGTGTTCCGTAACTTTCAACTACAGCAGATTTTGGTGACCAACCATAAGGCCCATGGCTAACTGCATCTATCACATGACAAAAAGTGTCATATTTATCTCATCATATCCAATGTCAGTCAGCATAAATATGTTCACTGTCTATAAAGTTCCCTACACAATATTTAAATGTGTTCACTCTCTATAAAGTTCCCTAAACAAGATTTTATAACCAGTTTCCAAACCGGTACTGCTATAATAACAAAGAGTTGTTTAGGCTTACTTAGAGCTGTGATGTAAAATTACTTCCATAAATTTTCCATTTTCAAAGAATTCTTTACAAGACATTCATCAAAAGATAAGCCTTAATTCAATTGACTCTGGAGTTTTGAATAAACATGAAACTCATGTGTTGACAAAAAAAAAAAAAAAAATCATTAGTGACCTGTATTTGACCTTGATAATTTCATTGTTATAACAGTTCATATAAAAGAAATACGGAAACTGATGCATACTGGAATGACATAATTATGAAAGTCAATAAATATAAGGACCCAAAACATAATGCAATACTCTGGCATATCCAGACATGCAGCAGCAAAGTATTGCTGCCAAGTGGACTTCGTCTGCCTTGTCCCATCGCGAAAATAAATACCTACGAAAGTGGGAGACGTATTCTGACGCATTCTTCAAAGTATACACTATTTTCAAATGTATATACGATACATATATGATAGTATTAACCATACCTGTCGCCTCTGAACATGCGTCGCCATCCTACGTGAGCAGAAGGACGTCTCCCAGTGTGAATTGTAAATAGGGAGAAGAAGTTACACGTTCGCACACGTATAACCTTCACAAGGAACTGGTTCTTCTTCCCTAAAAAAAGCTGCGAGTAACTAGGATCCTCTCGTCTTGATCGTATTATCTGCTATTTTTTTTTTTTAATCAAGAAGTCTCCTTTTGGTTATAAATGATAATGTGATATTTTATCATTCTTAGAATTCATGGAAAAAGATCCATTAACAAAAACTGATATAAATGCAATCAGCTGTTGTTGTCGGTGCTCATTGTAGAATAACTTTTGTGGGCGACCCAATGTGACAAACCTTTATCCCCCAAAGAGCTAAGAGGAGTAGTTCAGTTATGTGTGGATCGTGGTGAATGCGTGTTTCTTGGCTCGGCCAGCCCTATTGCAAGGTCGAATGAAGCCATATATATATATATATATATATATATATATATATATATATATATATATATATATATATATATTTATATATATATATATATATATATATATATATATATATATATATATATATATATACTAAGAGAGAGAGAGAGATTTTCAGTCTTTTAAATATAAATTATAAAAATTATTTTTTATTATTTTATTAATGGTTATTCGGCTTTCCAATATTATTAAATGTTCATGCTATAAGTGGATTTTATAAACATTTGAAATATGAATAGTTTGCAATAGAATAAAAGACGAGTGCGTTGGCATCCAACAAACTTGAAGGTCAGTGTCAGCCACACCTCTTGCTGAGTCTCTCTGATTGGGTAATGCCTTTCTTATCCTAACTCTGATTGGTTAAATTATTAGCAAGATTATCACGTACACTCCTATTCTGTTGCTGAGCAAATTTTGGCAGACACCGTCTAGTTGATATATATTTTTTGTTGTTTTAATAAATTCATTGTGCATAACAATATTAGTCAATTATATATATATATATATATATATATATATATATATATATATATATATATATATATATATATATATATATATATATATATATATATAATGGGCTTTTCCTATCATATATATATATATATATATATATATATATATATATATATATATATATATATATATATATATATATATATATATATATATATATATATATATATATATATATATATATATATATATATATATATATATATATATATAAGTCCTAGGTTCGAGTCCCGGTAGGGGTAAAAAATGATTCATATATATATATATATATATATATATATATATATATATATATATATATATATATATATATATATATATATATATATATATATATATATATATATATATATATATATATATATATAGAAAAAGTACTTATTAATTCCGTGACCTAAACTGGCCATCTTCTCAAAGTACTTTGAGAAGGTGACCAGTTTAGGTCATGAAATTGATAAGTACTTTATATATATATATATATATATATATATATATATATATATATATATATATATATATATAAATATATATATATATTCGTTGTATTATTTAATGGGCTTTTCCTATCATATATATATATATATATATATATATATATATATATATATATATATATATATATATATATATATATATAGAGAGAGAGAGAGAGAGAGAGAGAGAGAGAGAGAGAGAGAGAGAGAGAGAGAGAGAGAGAGAGAGAGAGAGAGAGAGATTTTAAAATAAAAAAAAAAACAATCGGTGATGCATAAAAAGCAAGTGGAAGACCCACCAAGATCAATATGTTAATTATGATGGTTGCAAATTTCAAATTCTACATAATCAAAACCATTTATGCCGAATAAAGAAAACTAGCAAAGAGGTCGAAAGTACTGTCGAGAGACACTGAAACGTCACAAACCACATCATATTCAAGAGCAAGAAAAATACTAGCTGTAAATAAGGATAGGTGATTGGTAAGAGAAATATTAAGAGGTGAAGGAAATAGCTGAGTTGGGTAAATGAGGTAACATGAAATTTAAGATATAAGTTACTAACTGCGATACTACAGCTGAAGGTTTTTTGAACTTAAATAGGTCTGTCCAGGACAGTTCGATGTTAAGTCTTCCTTCAGTTACGGTTCTTTTTCTATGCCTACAGCTACACTGAATATTCTTGGATATTCATCACACATCTTTTATTATCCCTTCACATCTGTCAAGTCATTACACTCTCCATCTCTGTTTCTCTTTACTTTATGTATTCTTCGTGCCCAGGCCCGATGAGGGCTGTTTTTTTTTTTTTTTTTTGGCCCGTCCTGGTGTCACAATCATAAAAAAAAAAAAAACAGAATAAGAGGCACATTTCTTCTTCGTCGTCGGCTACATCTTTTCCCACTTTTATGTTAGGTCGATGTTTCTACATCTCTATAAATAGTAAAGACTTTAGCAGGGAGACAAATCGTTTAAAGCTAGACAGGAGAAGGTGACGAAATCTATATATATATATATATATATATATATATATATATATATATATATATATATATATATATATATATATATATATATATATATATATATATATAGATATATAGATAGATAGATAGATAGATAATGCATATTGTGGAAAAATAACATTATTCTAACTTTAATTCATTAATACTAGAAATATGATGCAGTATCGAAAAGCGGACAAAATGTCACTAAAGTAGATACAACAACTGCTATGCAAATTTATGCATGCACAGGGGATTAAAAATAAAATAGCAAATTGTTAGCAATCTGTATCTGTCTAGAGTCAAAGCTATATTACAGCTCATGTAACATTTCTTCTTAAATTTTTAATATGTCTCTGACAATATGTAGACTCATTGAACTTCCGAAAAATAGTCTGCATAACAAAGAGAAAGAAGACATCACTTGAATAATATTTGAATATTCAAGCAAAGTAACAATGATGTGTTAAGAAGAAAATCTCTCTCTCTCTCTCTCTCTCTCTCTCTCTCTCTCTCTCTCTCTCTCTCTCTCTCTCTCTCTCTCTCTCTCTCCGTTAAATGTCTATCCAAATGTCAACAAAGTAAATTTTCGTCTATTCTGCGCTGGCGAATTTAAAGGTATTGCTTCTTAACAAATTAGTAATACTGCATATTTTTAGCCTAAAATCTACGACTAATTTTTTATACTTATTTAAAATCAACTCTTTCGTTGTATTTATGGTTTAAATAAGCTGCAAAATGTAAGTGAAAATATATATGTAAAAGTGACTTGTGAGCTACAATACTAATTTCTTGACGGATGCACCACAATTCTACTAAGCTTAGTGAAAATCGGCTGCTACTCGACCTGTCAAAGGCTGTGAGTGTTCTTCTCGAGCCGATTCGATACCTTAAAATCTCATATATAACATCTAAACCAACAAAGGTAGGAAAACAGGGCAGATAGTTAGAGAGCTAATGATTGTAAGTTTGCATAAGTGCATTAAAGAAGAATTTTTTCGCCTCGTATCATCAAGCTGCACTCAAAAAAAAAAAAAAAAAACAGCATTAATTTGGATTTTAGCAGTTTCATCTGACTTGAAATTATGCCATCTTTTTGGAAGAGGAATGTTTAATGTATGACTCAGACAAAGATGGTGAAGAGGTTGTGTCTATATAATCATTGAGCAAGGCTGGACACCCTCTTCATTGATTCTCATTGGAATAAGTATTAATAGTAACATAAAGGTATTAATAGTGACAAATAAAGGGTAAAACAGTAAATGTTGACGTCCCCAACAATATTTGAGTGTCAGTTTTGAGCTTATCAATATGCAGTCAGTTAAGGACATGTGCATTTATGTGACTAAGTTAGGTTCAGGAATTTAATTCATATTTCCTACTATGATATAAATGATAACATTTATATTACTATAGTTGTGTACATTTCCCTTAGGTAAATCCGTGAATATCCCTTCCTAGGATTCAAGGAGGGAATATGAATATAACGATCCTGAAGTCTGGCCAGGAATACATAAACATGCTTAATTTCAGTATTAGGCCCGATTCAGAGACAGTGTTGATGATCTTAATATTTTTCTTCCTGGTAGAAATATATCTTTTATAATATATTAAGAGGCCGCTTTTAATACAGTGCTTTATTTTTCTCTGCAATTTGGGCCGCTCACACCTACATTTTCTGTACCCGTGTTATACTCTGTAATAGGTATTGGATCATTACTGAAGGAACAGCATAATAACCAACTCTATGGTGAAGTTTTAATGAAATAGCAGTTACAGTAGTATTCTGTATTATCTTATCAATGTCCAGCACATTGTTATTTCTTTTTTACTCGTTTCTGAAAAGGTGCTATACACTAAAAGCAGTTTAGAATTGCTGATATGTGGGAATTTATACAAATCAACATATTTCATTATTATTATCAGATAAACTGTTACTTCCTTTGAAAACTATAATTAATGTCAAAAACTATGCTCACTAAAATAGATTTAATTTTTAATTCAGATTGTAATCTATATTGTGACGCAGCTCTGATGGGCATCTGCTGTTACCACGGGGCTGCATCTTGCAGAGGTAAACCTGTGGTAGGGGCAGTAAGGGAGTTGGCAGTTGTGAAGCGACTCAGGTTGTGGAAGAACCGGGAGGATGGACTGTGGCACTCCAGCAGTGCCATCTGAACGGTCGCTAGCTCCCTCGTCATTGCCCATAGAACAAAGTAATCCCCTAATTGTTTTCTTTTTTTGATGTCGGCTACCCCCTAATTAAAGGGGGAAACAGCCAAGGTAGATAGAATAGTAATCTATAAAATGAAATCTCTTATCATGTTAACAGGGTTGGTATGGATACAGATGATGATATCAGTACTATAGAAGAAGAAGTAGTATCTCTGTTACATCCGTCCAGTGGTCGAAGTGTGTCGCCTTCACTTACCATAGAGTCAGACTCGTCTTTGGATGATATTGCGTCCATAAGTAATCAAGGTAAAATTTATTAAAGAGAACTGGGCTTTGGCAAAAATACATTTACTGTTTCCATAATCTGATAAAATTCTTGATCTCTTGTTCAAAAGTATATTTGCCACATATATATTTTTCTATTTTTTTGATGAGTGGGTTTTCTCCAAGTGAGAGATTGAACATTATGTGCCTCCCATTGCTAATTCTCTTTTAAGTCTGCATTTTCCTTTCTTCTTACTCAGTGAGGGTACTGAAAATCCTCCTTTCCTCCCACTTGTATTCACGGCATATGAAGAGGTTATGATAGAAAAATTCGAAGCAAAACCCTAGTAAATGAGTATCTTAATATGCAGACTTGTGGGATGAGTGAAAGTAATAGGGAGAAGGTTAGTAACATGTCAGAAGGTAGATCACCTGGTATATGGGTCTGTGCTTTGACTCATCCACCCCCTTATACGTTTGATGCCTTTGTATAATTATAGATTTCTTAAAAATCTACTGTCTTAAATTTATTTTTTTATTTCAGATGATGTGGCTGCAGACGTCTTGGTACCTTCATTATTAGATCTTACTTTGGAATCTAGTGTTAAAAGTATTGTGAAGTTCAAGATTAATTCTGCCCAGTCTAAAACTGTACAGGGAGAGAAATTTGTGGTGAGAATATCAGCTTACATTTTTGTTTACAGGTGCTGATTATATTATGATTTTATTTTTTTCCTTTATTTTATTTTTTTATGCTGTAAAATCCCTGCCTCCTTGGCAAACAGAAATTATGTACGAACTCAGTACAGCTTTTAATCAGGTAACTTGGATATAGAATTTATAGTTGAAATGTGCATTTATGTGATAAACTGCCAGTAATTTTAATCTTATGTGATTACATTAACAGTGTATATTTTCTCTAGGTCTATTTTGTAGAAGCACACCATAGAATACAATATGAAGATGGAAAAATAAAAAATGCCGTAAATTTAGAAAACTGCAAAGAATGTCCACACTCCTCCAAGACTATAGAGCGCGTGGAAAAATTTGGCTCCCTTGAACGTCGATACTCTGAGTTCTTGACTGTTTATAATGCCCTTATGAAATCTCACAGAGCTCTAATGGAAGAATTCCAAGGGTTTCCCAAAAAGGTTTTGATTGGTATGTAAATAATATAACAACAGTGTACTTAATTTCAAATTGTTATCTTTTGAATCTGTTATTAGAAACTTCACTGCACACTAGACATAAGAAATGCATTGTTAATATGAAAATACCGTATTCTTTGCAAGTCCAGAATAAACGCATTCTTTTGTACTTATGCTGGGCATTTGTATAACCATGTATCTAAAAAAACTATGTATGACGCTCAGTTTCATATACTGCATGTGATTAGCTCTATTATTTGCTACTTAAAGTATTATTAATGTCCTTATTTTCATTTTATTTTTTACATGAGAAGCATAGTGGTCTCTCCTTATCTTGTTGCGATCTTAGCTTTTGAAATAAAATTTTCACAAGTTAACTCTCACATTTGATAGTGTAATCACTAAGGATGTAGAGTTGACATGGGCTATGATGCTAGGTACAGTACTACCCTGTCCTTTCTGAAAGGTTTTAATGAAGAGCTATACAGACTGTTTAGAAACTGGAACTCCCTAGGTAGGTACAAAGCATTAAACCACTAAACTGTGAAGATAATTTAAGTTTTACAACTACTATAATGAAAAAAGGAAATGTATTAAGAAGAATAAGTTAATTTTAGACCCACTATTGACGAACAAAAGAGCATCAATGTTCATTTCTAATTTTCAACATATAACTCAATGAGGAAAAAATAGGAACAGAACAGAAAGTAAATGCACACCCATTATTTTAGATTGATAGGAACTAACGAAACAGTCAGGTAGTTTGATATTTTCAATTACATGAGAACAGTTATGAATTGCACAGGTTATAATACTTCCTTTTGTTTTCTCAGGAAACTTTAGTGTAGAAGTTATAACAGAGCGATGCAAGAGCCTTGAACGTTTTGTGAACTTTGTGTATGCCGAAGATGTCCTAAGAAGAACTGCTATTTTCTCCAATTTTCTGTATGGTAGAGAATTGAAAATGAGCGATAATCTTCTTCTTCACTCTGAGTTTGAAGAGGCCTGTCCTATCTTAGAGAAAACATACGTATTACTGCAGGGTCTTCACTGGGATACAGGCCTCGTATTAAGGATACTCTGCCAACTGATCGTAAGTTTACATTGTATCAGCGATTATGAGAAAACTTGCCAGCTTGCTGAAATTGCCATGTCTAGATTTTTAGCACCTGGGAACAAGAAAATAAAAAGTGAGCTATATTTGCCATTCCTATTTTTCTGCAACAGTTTATGGAGAACGTTAGGGAAAGATAGAACCTACATCAGAGGGGAAATTGAGCAGTTGCAAAGTCTAAGGAAAAAGGAAGATTGTGTACCTAACCTGCTTGACTTGCTTAGAGATGAAATAGCATTAAAAACTCTCCATTAACTGAATCTCAGACCTATAGATTTTATGATGGAATATACCATATTTATTAGTATTATCTTAGAGGAGATAATTAGAAAGTGTTGATGGGACTTAAGTGCTACGTAAATGTGTGTGTAGATTACAATAATAATCAAGATGATATTTATCCTCAGCTGAGGTTCAGGTCACAAGTCACAATACTACAGTCTTCCTAATATATGAAACTGTAAATATACAAATGACATTGAAAGATGAAGCAATATCATAATTCACTTAGCAGATGCAGAATTTTGCATTAGGAAGTCGTTTTACAAGTAAAGATGTCATTCTTCATTATTACAAATATTAGTCAATACTGTAATGCTAAACTGTAGGTGCTTAGGAGATGAACATTCTTTGTATTTGTTAAGAAGACACAACTTAGGCATATATTTTCTAGTTATTAAGTAATTTTTTTTAATCTACTTACTCTTATTTGAAGTGAGCAACTAACTAGCATTAGTAGCAACAATAATGTGAATGATGAAAAATCCCGCTTTACAAAAAAAAAAAAAAAAAAAAAAAATGCTAAACTTGGAGTACAAAATTATAGATGAAATGAATCTCAAATTTTAGTCATAAACATATTTTATTGTATAATTTTATATTTGTTACGTCACCTTCAGAAAATGGTGATTCTTTTGATCTTGTGTTATTCATATAAATTAACTTTCTCATATATATATATATATATATATATATATATATATATATATATATATATATATATATATATATATATATATATATATATATATATATATATATATATATATATATATATATGAGTAAGCACAAACTGTTAGCATACAGCACTAAATGGTAAGGAAGCCCATCAGTGAATCAACACATAGAAAAAATAACACTATATTTCGGGTCCTAACTTGACCCCTTCTCAAGCACAAGTGAGTGCTTGAGAAGGGGTCCAGTTAGGACCCGAAATATAGTGTTATTTTTTCCATGTCTTGTTTCACTGATGGGCTCTCTCTCTCTCTCTCTCTCTCTCTATATATATATATATATATATATATATATATATATATATATATATATATATATATATATATATATATATATATATATATATATCAGCTGTGTAATAAGATTATCCATTAATTTGCTGTGAATTTTACTGGATAGTATAATGTTATCACGACATCATATTAATGCCTTCGGTGCCATAACTGCCATATGTATTGTTACTCGTAATAATGTGGAAATTTATTGTTTCTCCCATGTTATTAAAGAAATATAATATTGGCTCTTGTATGTAATTTATTTTTTGGATAGGTAAATTTCAATATTTGACTTCGAACATCTGTTGTTCTAATTTCCTTTTAGATTGTTTACCAATATGAGTAAATTCGTTATTCTTATTATGCATAACTATTTAAGAAACTTTAACAAGGTTTATATTTTCAGAAATATTAGTGACTATTATGACCTTCATTATTCTATGTTTCACATACATTAGAGAAACAAACTGCTGTCCTGATCTATATTAGAAAAATACAAATAATAATGAAATAGTAGATATACTTTGTTAACACAGAATTCAGTGCAAGCCCTTGCTAACCTCAGACCGTGACGGGGCGCAAACCCTCGACCTGACGGCTCAGAGTCATGGACGCTACTGCTTGAGCCACGGTGACTATATATATATATATATATATATATATATATATATATATATATATATATATATATATATATATATATATATATATATATATATATATATAAAGCAGATTATATCCCAGTCTTAATATATTGCAAGATCTTCTCTTTTAATATTCAAAGTACACAACAACACCGCTTAAACATTAACGTCTTTTATTATTAACATCTCTGTCCAAAATCTTCATTTGGAAATGTCATGATTGTATCAGTCTTCATCGTAAGTCATACACTACTGTACTGTACAATTTTGTAGCAGAGTGACTACTGAACTTGCTTTACTGTGTAATATATAATGCAGTGATATTAATAATAGGAATAGTAGTTCATTATACATCGTGCATATTATAATTTGTTTTCAGTTTGTAAAATCACACTTTGTGGTAATTTTTAAATTTGAAATTTAGATTTTAAAAGGCAGTGCAGCAATATTCCAGCAATTTCATAATTTACCCTGATGACTAAATTATTACAGAGTTAAATATTGCATGCATACTGTCTCTTATGTATTGCAGTGACATGAGCAAAAGGCAAATGTATAATGCAAGTATGACTGGGATTCCATTTCTTTTACAGACATCTCAGGGCATCAGAGTTTATTACACTTTGTATAATTATATGAACATTTATTATCTACACGTAGAAGCATGTCAAAGTAACGGTGTACAATAATATTTGTGCATATGGCAGAGATAGTTGCTTTGTAAAGTATTCAAGCTTATAACATTGATATTAAAGTAGCTTACTTGCATATATAGTATCTAAAAAATAAAATGTGAGCATGTACTAATATATGTATAATATGGTAATAACCGAGCAATAGTCAAGCTTGGAGAAATAATATTTGAATAAATAGCCGAATGCATATTAAGTTTTGATTTTGGTGCAGTGGAGTTATGGTAGAGCCAATATAATAGTTACAATGTACATCAGATGATGTATATTCAGTAGCTAATTAGATACTCTAGATATTTATGTGGATGAAGACAGGAAAATTAGATCCAGTAGCATATACGTAATATGTACCTGTATACTTGCTGTATACTGAAGTAGTGTTCATGAGTAATTGAAGTGCAACCACATACAAGTAGTCAACTATTAGTTAACGAGCTGGCGTCCAGCACTACATTATGTAATAGCAATAATATATGTTATATGCCAGATTATAGATACTGTATGTTCTAGTCAAATGAAATAGGTTGCAGTTTGAAGGTCAATATACATATTAATGTTTAAGGTAATTACAGTCATCACCTAACCAATCCTAAATGGTGACACATTTACAGAGCATTGTAACAATGGCCAAAAACTTTATTTCTCCTCCTATACATCATAATCTTTTGTATCTGTTCTATTACATAGCCTTACATTATGTATTTTAATTACAGAACTTGTGAATAGCAATAACTTTTAGTACAGTGCATAAGGTGCATCATGAATTTTTTCTGGGAAAACCTGCAAGTTGACTTAAGAGGTACCCATTTCACATAATGAGATTTTAAACACTGAACTAGTTCCTTCTCCATTATGAGTTAAGATGGATCATATTCACGGCATTATGTAGAGAATTTATTGCAAATCTCGTATGGGTAAAGAGGACTTATATGCCCTACTGGTAATGAGAACGGTTGTTTGCATTATTCTTGCATATCATAATATAATGTTATCATAATATAATGTTAACACTGTTATAAATTAAGTATACTAATGGAAAGGCTACCTAATGCCGAAAAACCATGGAAACTACATTTGTAATTAATCAACATTTGTAATTAATCAGGAAGCAATGCTGCACTTAAGTAGTTCATAAAAGAAGAAACCCATTTATCTTGTATCAATATATGCATGGCACAGATAGAAGCCAACGAACCAGTTAATGTAATACGCTAGAAGATGGAATGGGTAAAAGCACCTTATCATATAGTACAATATGGGTTATTTGATATTTCAGCAATCTCAGACCTTGCTTATTCTCTTCATGTTAACATATGCAAGAATTTAAATCTTGGAAAGATTTAGAAAACCTGCCCACCTTGCATGATAATGAATAGTAATATTTTATACCTATTCCTTTATGAGATATTAAAAGGAATACTTCTGTCAATAATTTTTATTTTCAAAAAATTTACAATGTTAAGTATTAATTAAACATCAATGGAGGCGATTATTTATAAAAAAAAAAAAAAAAGCTCGTCTTTTGAATTGTTACATACTAATATGTAGTTTTGCATTGCTATATGAGGCATTTCTAAACCACTATAAGAAATGATGTACAGGAAGTCCCCTGGTTACGTGATGCCCGAGTTACGATGTTCCGCCGTTACGATAGAGGCCCATATATTATTAATAAATACATTTTTCGACCTACCTGGCTTGTGTGGTAAATACAAACTTCGCGCACTGAACAGCTTGTGAGCTTCGCGGACGAATACTCAGCTAGCAGCGCCATTGTGTTCGTATATATAAAGTTAATGGCTTTAGTTATTTGGTTATTTGCAGGAATTATAGTTTTTTTTTTTTTTCGTCACCAGGATGAGCCAACAGATATAAAATAAATATCTGCCCTCATCGGGCCTGGTTACGAAGAAAACAAAGTAAAGAGAAACAGAGATGGGGAGTTTTGTGACTTGTCAGATGTGAAGGGATAATAAGAGATGAGTTATGAATATTCAAGAATATTCGTGTTGATGTGGCATAGAAGAAGAACCGTAACTGAAGGAAGACTTAACATTGAACTGTCTTGTACAGTCCTAATGAAGTCATAAAGACCCTTCAGTTGTAGTATTACAACGGGCGATTAGTGCCATTTACAAAATTATCGAACACACAGCCGTAAGAACGATCTTAGCAGGTTCAGGTTGAGAAGAATGCCTTTACAAAAACGCTTCTCTTTAAAATGCGTTCTTATTGTGCTGTCCTTTTGGTCTCTCTCCAAAATGTATATGAAATTTCCTTTCTTATTCTCTTTTGTCTTTTTCAAGTAGTAACTCTCCTATTTGGTATTCTTCGTCTTGAATATATGGCTGTTTGAGCAAGGGTTCTCAGACTCTCAGTTCGTTGTAATCTGGACACCACACATTAAACATTATCGCACAATAAACGCAGTATAATACTTCCTGTGTCTGTTCCTATCATTCAATTGAAAGTTATTTCTTTATAAAAAAATAACTGATGCTGGTCTATTGTCACTTTTTATTTCGTTTCCAAACAGTTTTTTGAAAGTATTATTTTAGAGTATGCCACATTATTATTTTTCATGTATCAGTGTAATATACTTTTGTAGATTTGGTAAAAATAATTGTCTAAATAGCATTTTTTTTTTATTGAGTAATTATATGAATTGCAGATATGATTTTATGGGAGTTCGAAACAATACAACCATAGTTTAAAATGCCTATTTTATATAGTAATTTTTTTTATCTAGGCAGACTCGTTTAAACAATATATTCATTACAATTCCCGTATATAGCAAGTTATTAGTTTTACTTATTTGTTAATGTATTTGATTATTTGAAGGAATTAGATTTAATTTATTTACAAAATTACCAAATACATAGCCATAAATACGATCTTTATGCAAATGAGTTTGTTGAGGTTGGCGATAGAATACATCACATTCCATTAGACTGAGAAGAAAAAGAAGCATTATTGCTAAGTTCACTCTCGTTGGCCATATTGTTTTTCGTGCTCCTTCGCTGTGATTAAATATTTTCAACATGATTGAAAATAAGAAGTTATCAGTGCTTTGGCTTGATGACCAGCATCAACGGCACATCTCGGTGAGCCTTCTGTTGATTCAGGAGAAAGCAAAAGGACTGTGTACTGCCATGAAAATGGTTAAGGGGGAAAAAGCATCACCCACTTCCCGCTCATATGCCATAGTATTCTTGTGCTCATTTGCAGGTGTTAAGCTGTTCGATCCTGGTGAAAATGGAAAATGTATATAGTGTATTTGTATATTTTTTTTTATTTTAATATACATAGACTTTGGAATATAACCGATGCGTAATGCGATAAATGCCGATATTGTGTTGAAAACACGTATGTACATATAGCCATATGCTGAAATGTGAAGGTTCCTAGTTGAATATGGGGCTGATGATGCAAGCCAACCACAGGAGTAAGGCAAGCAATACTGTATAGTGTACTTTTACTATTTTTATGTCTTAATGTTCCTATTTTAGATTATTTATATTTAGCATTGGTGGGGTACCTAGGTTCAAATTTAGGCGTGTTCTGACTTGCGATGAAAACTGGGTAACGACAGCTGTCAGGAACGAATCTGTCGTAAATCGGGGACCCCGTATTTGTTTTAATTATTTAGGGTATAGTGCTTGAACAAATTTAATACTTATTTAAAGTACTTCAGTTGTATGCAATTAAAAGAAAAAAATATTTCATTCCTAATATACTGCTATCAATTCTGGTACAACTAAATAACGGCAAACTCCACTGTACCATGGCCAAGTATATGTGCAAATACTAGCAATTTACTGGTATTTAATGGCAACATTTTATGTCTTAAGTCGTAATGCTTCATATTGTATCATTATAATATTACAATATCAGCTTATTCATAGGAGATATATTTTAATTGAATAACTTTCATTTTATTTATAAACTACAGCTTATTCATAAGAATTCAGGGGACCAAGCCATATACTACTGAGGAGGATTTGCGAGGTTTTAGCTTCAATATAAATGTAGAATTTAAAAGTTAAGGCATGGCTTTTCTAACCAGAATCAGAATTACATAATACTTAGACTTATGAATCAATGTGAAAAGTTAGAGTTACTATGAGTTGGCAATACACAAGCGATTTATTTAATTAAAACCAATGGCTTCTGTATACGTATTTAATGGCATATGCATTCAAAACTTGTTATATAACCTGTCACCTTTTGATGAACAAATTGTTTATTTTTTATTTCAGATTAAGAGCAAAGTTTTTGATAAATTGATGTTAACTGGTACTGAAAATGTCAGAATATCTAAAAGGAAACTTTTACATTAAGTAATCTTGAACAAATAATAACTGATACCATATGTTAAACACCCATACTTCTCACTGTACTACATATTCACTTTCTCATTACATGATCTAAACTTCCATATGCAGTCGGTTTCATCTCCACTACTAAACCAAGATATTAGAGACCAAAGAACAATCTGTGATAATCTTTACCTGACTTGCATTTCGTGGAAAATTGAATTTTTTAATTTTATTTCGTTCATTAAAAATAAAAACACGCATCCTGTAACTCAAAGGCGTTTTGCAAAAATATATGAAAAAGTAGAAATGTTGTTTTACTTCACCATTTTTCAGAAAGTAGCCCATAAACTATATACATAGAACAGTATAAGCCACTATTACTCACTGCTCTAATCACTGCAGAGCCAGGTAAAACTCAAAAGAAATCAAATGATAATAATAAAAGGATTGAAGACTTTGTATGAAATTTTTATGGTACTGGGGTTTTTTCTATATATAGTATACTTTCCATTTATATAGTCCTTCACATCTTGTGATACTGGAGGCTTAACAGAATTTATTGCCCAAAAATTAGTTAGATCATCACAAACTACAAAGAATAGTCTCATACATTCCAACGTTACTTTGAAAACTCTAGAAAGTATGATTATAAATCATATGTTAGTTGTGAATACTGTACTACATATATAGTATTAACATTGCACAAGAGAGAAAATATAGGATTTTGAGTATGGGAGATTTTAATCATAGATTGGATAAATCTTGACCCACACAGTGGGGAGGACTCATTCGGGGCAAGATTCCTAGATTGCGTACAAGGGAATTTCCTACACCAACATGGAACCAATAAGGGCCAGGAATGGGGATGAGCCACTGCTGCTAGATCTAGTATTCACAGATAATGTGTTGGATGTTGAAAAAATTGAGTATGAAACACTAACTGGAAAGATGAACAGGGTGTGTTGTTGATGGAGTATACCATCGATGATGTTCTGCCTGAAAGTAGAGGCACTGAGGACAAGAGGAAGAACTATCCAAAAGGAGATTACATCAAAATTAATGAGCATTTTGAAGATATTGACTGGAGGATCTTATTTAACAACAAATATGTACAAAAAATGCACAACATCTCTTGTGAGGAATATGGGAAGATAGTAGATTGTTGTATACCTTCCACCAAAACAGGTGTTATTTATGCCAGAGAGCATTGATTCAGTGATGAGTGTAAAAGAGCTAAGGAGTGGAGAAACAAATGCCGGAAAAGGTACTGGAGGAGAAAAAACAAATGCCTGGCAGACTTATAAAAGTTCAAAAAATTATTACCTAAATAAAAGAAGAAAGGCAGAGAGAGACTATGAAAGGGATATCACCAAGAAGGCTAAAGAAAATCTCAATCTTTTCCACAGCTTCATCAGAGGAATACTAAAGGTTAAAGAACAAGTTTTGAAGCTAAATAGAGCGGATGGAAGCATCACTGAGACGGATAAAGAGATCTGCAAAGAACTGAACAAGGAGTTTCAGTCAGTATTTACAGTAGAAAATACCTCACCCCCACAGATTGCAGAGATAGAAGCTCATGGGCCAGTATTAGAGAACATCAGCAAGAGAGGTACGCAAAGTGCTGATGGAGTTAAATGCCCATAAAGCTACAGTTCCTGATTATATACTCCCTTAAGTACTTAAGATATGCGCTAAATCAATATCAGCGGCACAAAGTATCATAATTGAAAAGTCGCTAGAGTCAAGGGAGATTCAAAGATGCTGGAAGGAAGCAAACGTGGTACCCATCTTCAAAAAGGGAAGAAGGGATACAGCTCTAAGCTATAGACCCGTTTCCTTGACCAGCATAATTTGCAAAGTTATGGAGAAACTACTAAGGAAACATCTCTCCTCACTTGGAATCCTTAAACTTTTTGTCAGTGAGACAACATGGCTTCAGAGAAGGTAGATCAACAGTAACAAACTTATTTGAATTTTATGATGAGGTAAGCCGAATCTTCCAGAAAGCATTTGACACTGTCCCACACAGGAGACTTATTAAGAAGCTGCAAGCATTGGCAGGAATAGGTGGAAATGTCTTGGAATGGATAAAATTTTACTTAGAAGGAAGGGAACAGAGGGTTAGAATAAGAAACTCGGTGTTTGAAAGGAGAAGAGTTAGTAGTAGAGTTCCAGAGGGTTCATTTTTAGAGCCACTTTTTATCCTTGTATATGTAAATGACCTACCAGTCTGGAATTCATTCAAGAATATGTTTGCAGATGATGCAAAGATTGTGAAGAAAGTAAGAAACGAGAACAATGGTAAAGAACTTCAGGAAGACCTAAATAGTCTACATGAGTGGTCAGAAAAGTGGCTAAAGAAATTTAATACTTCAAAGTAAGGTAATGAGAATTACTGCAAGACATTTTAATAAGTTGATAGTTTTGTCTTTTCATACTACAATGCTTCTATTAGGGCTGTTACAATGATAACTGTCACATTCAGTCTACATTTCACCACCACTCTGTTCTCTAAATTATTTGGAAAATGCAGAACAGGAACTTGTTAAATTTAAATTGTACATATTTAAATTATACCAGTACTTAACACTTAAAGAGCTTTGAAATTAAGGCAATGTAATTGAGAACATTATGTCCATGAAAAACATATGCAAATGAGCGATAATTATTAAAATGCATCTTTACTATTTCAAGACTTGGGATACATAAAACTGATCAGAAGGAAATGATTATTTAAACTATTACATTATATTAATATAAATATCCAATTAATAGTTACAGTACGTCATTACACCAGTTTCTATGTGCAATAACAATTCAAGTATTATTAAATTAAAAGGATACAGTATTGTACTAAAAAAAAGCACCACCATAAACACGATATGTAAACTTTTATTTTTGAATAAAATTTTCTAAAAAGCTAAAAATCTTCCACTCTTTCGAGTTAAATTAAAAACAAACTCAAATTAAATTGCAAAACTAAAAATTTTATTATTAAATAATTTCTCAGAAAAGTATTAAATTATATCTGCACAACTACTGTGATTTAAATAAGGTACTAAATCTAAATGCTAACATCATGTCTAGGAATACAAGGTGATAATGGTCGTGATAAGGAATAACCATAATTTTCTGCAGACACTGACCTAGCACGATAATAATTTGCATTGTACCTAGGTAAAGATAAATCAGTGGAAGAATAATTATTTTCAAGTTCTGGACGAGGAGTGACAGGATCATAAAGTGATATACAATCAAACACGTTATAATCATTTACTTCCTCTAAGGTTTGATGATCTAGTACAATCCTATACGGAGTGTCTAGATTACTTAATGACAAATATTTCTCACTCACAGCAGGAGTATTTTCAATTGGCCATCTGTCCCTGGAGTTAAAATTATTTCCATAAATACCTGGCGTGTTCTCAACGGAGCCTGAATTCGATAAGGCAGAGTCTTCTGTATCTCTGTCTAAATCTCTGGTAGCAGCAAAGAAGCTCAAATCTACAGGTGATCCGATGATGGATACTGAATATGTATGTGGTGCGGTTTCCTCAATTTGTTCGTAGGGCTGGCTGATGAGAGAAAAGCAACTAGTTCTCCTATGTCTTTCAATGGATATGGGAGGCTGGCTATTAACTAACACGAGATGTTGGTTAACATTACGCCAGCGCTGATATGATTTTACGTGGAAGCTGGAAATACAAGTGCATGTGAAAATTTGCCTATAGTTGAGATAAACAAATATTTTACATCTGTACAAATACTAAAGTAAAAAAGCAATCCTCGGTGCATTTATCCAGACACTTCCAATAACAGACTCCTTATGGGGGCCAGCAAAAAAATCGAGGTACTGTACATGCAAACTGTCTAGAATTTTAATCCTTTAACTATCAACATTACAACAGTTAATCTAAAACACATTCAAAAGATTTGTCTTTATCTATCCATAAATTACCTGACCATGGTGAGTAATTCAATGATTACAAAATTAACCTGTCACACGTACATAATAGTAGCAACCAGCCAAGAAATATATATGGTCGAAAGAAGAAAGGCCAGCATGACAACGCCAATGATATCCCAGCTCACAATTTCATCCCGCTTTTCTGCAGAACTGAGGTCACTGTTTGTTGTCCCATTCTCAGCATTCTGTACATATTTACAGGTTGTAGAGTTATTTATGCAAGCAAAGAAGCTTTTAGCAAACAAACACTCAAAATTGGAGTAATGCATATATATGTACACTTCTAAAACTTCAAAAAATTATAACATTACCATCCCAAGACTCCTTGCGAGTGCCACTTTCCAACGTTCAGTTTTGTTAATAGATGGCGCCTTACTAGCGTGGTATGAAGAATGTTTAGTATAAAATTCAGCAGCACTAATGCAGAAATATATACACACAACAGCAAAAGGAGTCAAGGATAAAAAGCACAGAAAATCCACAATGATATGCCGTCTAGCTTCACCATTTTCACACATCACAGTCTGCAGTAAAAGATAAGAGAATTCCAATAGTATTAAGTGTATCTATTAACAGCAGATTCCAAACACAAATATGTATAGAGCAAAATCTTTATTTTTCCTAACTCCTGAGAAAAAAAAAAAAGACTTTATAGTAGCACAGAGGATACTGAGGATATAAAGTCGTTGTACTGATTTCATACACAAATGTAGATATTAAAATGCCAAATATTGGAGCCATCATTTACTTTAAAATGGAAGAAAAATATCACTAAAAAGAGAGAGTGAATTCAAATGTGAAACCAGCATCATTATAGTATCTAACCCACATCACAAAACAAAACAAACTTGTGTCACAAATCTACTGCATAAGGAAATAAGCACACAGATTTTTAATGAGTAAACTGATTCACTTAATCATACAAGAATACTTCCAGGGCTATTCGGAAAGGCAGCCTTGGGGAAGAGCATCAACTTCATTTATAACACTCTTGCCGTTTTTGGTGTCATGATGATTCCCCATTTAAATGAGGGAGAATACAGACTGATTGAAGTTGAGGAATCAAGGCTGGTTGCCGTTTTTAATGCCCTACAGTGGGATAAAATAGAGCTTTTCACTTCCCCAGTTGAGTGTGCTAACCTTGCACTACTTTAGTCCCCTCTTCTTAATATAAAACATCACAGCTTTTAAATTAGCTTTATTCCAATGACTGGCTAAAACAGCCTTTATTCACTACTGAAAAATCTCTGAGCAATGCAATGACCCAAATAAATCTAAGTTATGGTGATTATGTCCCTTCATTCCTATATTGCAATGGAAACTTCAATCCATAAAGCAAGTTTGCATCTTTATCCAATGATAACCAATTTCCGTGGGAGCTGTTATATCCATACTCAATTCAGACCTATGAATACAAAGGAAGTAGCATATGTAATATACTCAAGTGTGTACATACTTGCCAAAATGGTCTGGGAGTGCGACTAATACTTAAAGTATGACAACAGAGCTCACATTTACTGCCATTGGTCATGTTC